>CAICTM010002832.1:0-11167 GCA_903772945.1 Seminavis robusta | reverse complement strand
GTATGCAGTGACTGGGCCAACGGCTTCTTTGCCTCGGAATAACAGAGGCTTCGTGTGACCGACGACAACAGAGAAGGGGCTTTCGAGTGTAATCATCTGCAGCCCTTCTTGTTGACATTTTATGAGAAAGCTGAAAAGGTGGACTAGAGGATGGAGTCCCGGATATGGGGTTTAAGGCAAAAGTCCGACTTCCTCGTAAAAACCTTTTGATTTGGAAGGGAAGTCGTGGCACCCAACTAATTCTTCTTCTACATGGGCCTGGAGGAAGTGGGAAGACTACCGGGTTTTGGTGTAAATACCGACTTAGTCATCCGGGTGGCTGGGAGTAACTACTGGGGCGTATATTTCCCTTTAATGCACACACCTCCTAGGGCATAGGGTTTTGATTTGATCAATCCATTTACGACCGACACGCCACCTGTGTGATGTGCAGCTGACTAAGGGGAATTCTACGCGTAGGACACGAGGAGAGTGGACACGGGAGCTGGACAACTAGAGTGATCTTTCTGACCGCATTGGGCTAATGATCACTAACGAGCATTCGGTCAAGCTGTCGAGCCGATTAGACAAAGAGCAGCGTAATATTAACGGGAAGAATAACTGGCTGGACTATCCTCTCAAACACCCTCAGGTTGATAGGAGTTGTGGTGGGCGACACGACGTTGATATCACTAACTTGTCTCTAACCGAGCTTCGATATTGGTCGAGAGAAGTGTAGAAGGCGTATACCGGCACGGCAGAATTTGCTCGTCTGACGATTTTCTTGCTGCTGATCTTATCCCACTCTTTCCCGCTAATGTCGACCAGCCCGTAACCAAAGGCAACCCGTACAGAACATATGCATCAAATATCCGCCAGTTCACTTGTATCCAGTGTTAGATCAGACGCCTTGTTGGTAGGTAGACCAGCTTTGACCTTGGTTTCAAGTTGCGGAAACGGGATTCGCGCAACTTAGACACTGTCACGATCTCTTCTGATCGCAAGACGACCATACCCAATCTTCAATTCCAGTTTTCGTGTCGGTGGGGACGTATAATCTTGGTCGTTTGGGGCGGCAGGTCGTTCGCGTCGGCAAACGGCAAACCTCAACTCCTCCTCTTCTCCACAGGGGGAAACTACGTATCTTTCTACTGTAAGCACTTGGCACAACTCTCTATGGTCGTGGCGCTAATGTCCCCCCAATGCGGTACAACAATCGTTTTAGAGTAGCCCAGGATGAGAAATCCAGTCAGGGTAGGTGCACAAGGAGCTGGCTGGAAGTGGAGAGCTCTGCTTGGACCCTCACTCCTCTGACAGTGGGAATCGGCCAGCCACAAAGCTGGCTCCCTCTTGCGAATATTCTTACATGATCCTTCTCTCTATCAGGAACTATCAAGATTGTATCACATCTTAGAGGCTCTCACTTGTAGCTTGTGAGGAGCACATATCCCAACACAGGGCATATAGCACATATCAGAGCGTGATGGGGAAGACAACTAAGTGCCCTACTGAATGGGGAGCAGACGCTCGTATCTGGTTAAAAGATTCCGTGAAAGGGCGACTACACTTCTAGCAATTAACGTTACTTACGTCTTTAAACTAATGCTAAAATATCAAGCATGTGAGAACACAAATATCCTCCCAAAGTAGCACGCCATGTCCACGTTGGTGCGCCAGCACATACCGCAACTTTGTGCTCTCCTGAGCATCTTCATTTGGCCGGAGGTTACTGGAGCACAATCTTACACATATCTATATTGCGGCTACTCTTTGAGTCTGAACGAAAATGCATCACTCCTGAGGTATATATCGAGTACCTCACAAGGCTATTTCTGTATTGGCCCAGATCCATTGTCAACTGCGACTCAGCCTACTGTTAGTATACACAATGTGTCACAGTGCGCAGATCATTCCGAGCCTACTAAACTCTATGTGCACACGCGTACAAGATACGCACAACCCTGCACGAAATAGGATGATTTCATCCCGTGGGATTGCCACTCGAGATTCGCTGGAATCTCGCGGGTGACCCAGTACTGGGTCGGTGGATCATTCCCTCTTCATCCGCGGAGCACCGGACCACAGTATCACAACCTTGATCATCGACATAGTACAGTCACAGGGCGTCAGCAGACATTGCTGTGTTTCCTATGTGAAGAGCAAACTTCTCGTGTGTAATAAGAGTTGCCCCGTAAATCACTAGTGAGGTTAGTCAGAGGCCGAGAACTCTGTGGTTCGGGGGATAAGAAGTCACAGAAGCTGCATGGTTAAGGAATTGACGCCGAGACCGCCGGTTCGTGCGCAAGAAGTCACATCCAACCATACCGTGTTGTATCCGAAGGTTGCTGCTCCTCGCCAGGCGGTTTGGAGAGCCCTTGTACTGGAGAACTATGATTTTGGAAAGCGTTCTGTGGGGGCATCGCTACGGCGGAGATCAACATGAATCTGACCATCGGTGTGTGTCTAAGCGAAGGAGCAAACACAGACCAATGTTTGCCAGGGTCGCTGAATGCGTGACGGATAAGCACTCAGAATCTAAGAGTGGGAGTCGCTGCAGAAGTTCAGGGCACTGTGGTTGAGGTGTTTGGTCGAGGCGCGACTGCAACATCAGGCCATCACGTTGGCAAGGAAGCCGAAACTCTGTCGGGATGGAGGAGGCAAAAACGCGTATGGGTGCGCAGTTATGGCCACCGCGCCATGGGTTCACTTCTCGCTGGTGCCGAACACTCGGGACACGTAGTTGCCAGGCAACGGGCTGCAAGAATTCGGCTTTTTCTTCCTCAGGCAGGACCATCGGTAGGTGGACCGCCAAGTCAAATCTATCCTTGCCTTTGGATGAGAGACCATTGAAACGGGGAGACTAATGACGGCTTCGAGTGCCACGACGTGTTGTCTTTCGAATGAGGTAGAGCTGGGATGCAGAGAGAGCGTGGGCGTAAGAATCTTTACACGAGTACACGATGGTTTTATGACGGAGAAGTTGTAAAAACCAAGATGAAGGGTAAGCAGTTCCCGATTATCAGGCGCTGCAACTTGCAATTACCTGCGAACGAGACTTGATGCCAGGCCAAAATTACAGGGAGTATAATGCAGTGTGGCTTGGGGTTCTATTGTCTGCGGAGGTCACTGTTGGTGACGGTACCGCATTCCGATCGGGCTGTGATATCCGTAGACACGGAGCTCAGAAGACAGCTGGCAGACATCCTGACGGATGGGTGATACAGCGAAGGGGTAAGGCCGAAACCTCACTGAAAGGTGGTTTATAGGTGACTTTATTCTCTCAGAGGATACGAGAAAAGTGGGACGCTGGATTGCGGATCCAAAGAGAGCCCATCTATTCCAGTCTCTTCTCTATGCGAGCGGCGTCATGGCTAGCACGAAAGAAGAGGAGAGGCATGCTCCTTTGGCAAGGACACATATTCTTAAGCGAACAGCTATTGTGAGTTGGGCGGAGCGACTTTCAGGCGTTCGCATAGCAGGGTACAGACAGAGGCAATTCAAACAGTGTGGGAAATCTCAATGGTCCTGCGCAGGGCTGAATGAAGAGACTGGACCGTTTGATTCTTCTCTGCCTTGGACTTATCGTGAGAGGCGAGCAGTATAAACGGAAGGGATAATAGGGTAAATTAATCACTGAATATAAAAAACTTTTTACTACAAACACCTTTCTGAAATTCGCATTGCACTCGTACGTCATTCATGTCCAGTCATTGAAAAAAGATCACAGCGTCAATCAAATCACAGGCGACCCGACGAAAATATAGGAGCCAACTTTTTAAAAAATGTGAAGAACGCAAGGCGACTTTCATGTGCATGTACATTGCGTTGACTGTATCCTCGTCAATACAATACAATACTAGTCGAATACGTAGACTTCTACAGGGCCTTCTAAGTAATGCGCGCCGGGTATAATTCAAACCTCTGCCCCCATCGGTACCATTACCCCTAAAGCAAATCGTCTCCAGGAGACGAAATATTCTGCTGTCTCCTGCGATCTACCGGTACCGGTACAGTACCAGGTACATACATGTATGCATACTGTATTTTAAAGGAGGTACCACCAGGTCTGCACGCCCACCGTCAGGAACCCGGAAATCCACCGTCTTATTTGGCAGTTTATCGGTTGTTGACAATGATCCGATGCCGTTAGCTTGCCGCTGCTGCCGTTCGAGACCCGTGCAGTGGATGTACGTGTTGGTAGTAGTCACTGCTGTTAACTTCCGGCCAGTCTGAAAGTAGCTGGTCCTCTGTATGTTTAGAATAGTGGATCCCAATGTGAGGTTTCGAAAAAGGGCTGTTAACTTGGCAACATGGAGTTCATACCTTACAGGCCTCTGCAACTCTACACCCCAATGACGTCCGGTAGAGCACAAGCACAGCTTCCATCCGCTATATCCATACCTTCATTGGTGCACCGGAAGGGTAAGATCGAGCACCGCAACGTACATCATTGTCTGTTGTCAAAAAAGGAAGTTTGTTGTTGTGGTGGAGTCTCAATCATCGCGGGTGGCAACACCAAGCAGAGCCAGCCGGATAGGAATCTTCACATCCCATGTTGTTGATACACCATTTTCTGGTACTCATTTGACGGTCAAATCCATCGTAGGATAGAAGTCAGATAATAAAACGGTCACTCGATCAGGATGACAGTCACCTCAATGGTGGTAGTTGAGCATACAGGAGCGGCGTCTCCTGACTATGTGTCCAGCTTGGCATTCAGCCACCAGTGTACTCCTGCTTGGAGGAAGTGTGACGGTGGGTATGAGATGTCGAGGGAGGCCACCTGGGCAGATGCGAGTGGAAATGAAAAGAGAGATAATGAGGATTCTACAATCTATTGTGCAGAACAGTTGCTTGTTGTTGATTGCTTCAAGAACCAACGTACCTTTGGAGATTTGCCAACTGACCTTGTTTGCTTTGTGCTGGCGGATGGTAGTAACAGTCTCATCTATGCTTTCTGCAACTCGGCACTCAGTCATCAGTTGACTATCGACAAGGAAGACATAAGCCGTGGATGCATGTTGACTATCCTCAAGTCCGACACGATTTGGTACCAACAGTTTCCACAGAGGATGAGGTGTGCTGTGATCATCTTCAACATGAGCTGGCAGCATCCTCCCCATGTGCTCAATAACCCGCATGTAGGACCAACTGTCTGGACACGCTTCCGAACGGAGGATGTTCACCTTTGCCGGAGCCGCAAGGAAATTGTTTTCATGACGAAGTTCAAGCCAAGCAACTGTGAGAACTTCAAGTGTCTTCGTCCTGAAGCCAAAGAGCAGATGGTTGCACATGCAGACAATAATGAGTTCCTTTCGGCGGCATTTGTGACAATTCCAACTGTCCAAAAGAATGTCAGCAATTCCATGATGGAGACGTACCTTGGATTGGATGAGGGTCCTGAAGATTTCCATCCGGAAGACGAGGTGGATGATAAGCCCCGCCGTTGCGATTGCATCGAAGAACATGGTCTCCTTCTTTGTGCTGCACTTCAAGCTCCGCTCAACATTGTCGACAAGGAAGATCTATATCATTCGTTGAAGAAGTACATCGTGAAGAGGAACTCTGGGAGGCTGTACACCGACACATTCATTCGCCTCAGTCAATCTCATAAGAGGTGGTGTTGCTATTTCTGGTTTGCGACGAACGTCTTTCAGTTTGAGGTGGCAACTCCATTGCCAAGGTGTGTTGTTCAGTTGATCTGGAAAGTGTTTCCGAACCTAAACAGTGCAGTCAAACCGACTGGATTCAAGTCAACTGAAGAGAGGACCGCGGAGAGAGAAAGGAAGAGAGCCCGCAGTGCCGACGAGTCTTGTGACTAGAACAACTGTCAAATGTGCTGTGTTTGTCTTCGAAGAAAAGCGATGCAACAATAAGTTGCTGTGTTCGCCAGAATTGAGTTGTTCTCTATAGTCGGACAGTATAATCCAATTACTAAGAAACTCATACTATTTGTTACTCCATGATTCTATTCTTCGGAAGTAGCGATTGTTTGTTCGTGTGCACCGGCCAGCACTTGGAGTTCCTCACTCACGTCTTCCGATCCATCGCCGAATCCAATACAATCTACAAGATGTAGAGTAGCAATAGCGATGTCCTGCTCGCTTACCTCTGTTAGACCATCAGTTGAGGGCTCTGCATCCTCTTTTTCTGCACCGGCAGAACCACTCACATTCGTCGCTGTGTCAACTCTCACATGCAAGTGCTTCGGTTTCGCGTGATTGATGCATCCGCGATAGCTGGAACGAGAATGGCCGGGTTCTCCACAACTTCCACAGATCTTATTTCCGGTGTCAGTTTTCTTCGATAATTTTATTTTCTTTGCCGGATTGTTGGTCTTGTTCTTGGCAATGGCGATCCCCGACGAGTACATGCGGCCGTTCTTTCTGTCCTGTTCAAGCTTCTCCTGGTATTCCTTGAGCTTCACGTAAGTCTCCCTATTTCTCTTTTCCCTGTATTCCACGGTCTTTCTTCTGCTTATTCTTTTTTTTCGATATTCTTCTTGTTGTCGCAGAAAGTAGGCGGTGCCTTCCTCCATTTCCAAACCGATCGCTAAGAACAGTCTTCTGAAGAATTCTTCAACTCCCAACAGCGTGATACCAACAGCAATGCAGACTCAGTTCTGGAGTGACAATGAACCGGCGTACACTTTATTCTTTGGTGCAAGCCAGGCAATTGTGTTGTTCAGGGACTCATTTGCATTTGTTGTCGTGTCATGGTTCGATTCATCCAGCCGTTCCATCGTGGTAAATTGATTGAAAGGTTCGACGAGTGATTCATACAAAGCTTTGTCTTTCGTCTTGCTTCTGTACACTTTGCCACACTCACTGCTTTCCTTTTCTGACATCTTCTTACGTAAGCAGAAGTCTCCACAGAATTCATGGTTGTCGAATGTGTGTTCTAGCACGGCCTTGACGGCATCAGCCCATTGTTCTCTGGGCATGGACGAAATCTTTTTCAGAAAGTACACATAGTAAGTGGTCAAACGAAGAATGTCACCTCCAGTCATGTATAACTTGCTTTCGCACCCTTTCCTTTCATTGCGTACAGATGGTTTCGGTAGGTCTTCTTCCGATGAGCTGGATCGGCAACAAACTTGGGCTCCGGTATTGGATAGCGAAGTTGTCCATCTGATCTGGTCTTTGGTTTCCCTGCCTTGGTGTATCCAAGGATTGGTAGTTTGTCGAGTTGGTGATGTTTCAGCCAATCCTTGTTGCTCCATTTGCAATGTGCCTTCATCGTGGAGTCATCATCAGTGCAGATCTTTTCCATGACAACATTGTACAGGTCGTACAATTCTTCCACCATTATCAACAACGATTGAGGCTCCATCCCACCGGAACTGCCCTCATAGTTGACCATGCACTCATGCTCTGGAACATCCAGTCCTCTGCTTAGATGATACTGGCACTTCCGACAGAACTTGGATCTCTGGCAAATAACACACGGTTTACCAGTTTTGGCTCCCATAATGCTGGCATGACCAGAAGGTGAGTTGTAAGATCCGCCGCTGCCTTTATGATTCCATCCCATGTCCATGCCACCATTGATGATTGCTCTTTGTTCAGGCCGTTCACCCTTTTTAACAGATGCCTCCCATTTCACGAAATTGAAGTTGGTTCCACGATTGCTCCTTCGAACTTCCTCAACCAAGTTGTCAACAAGAGCCTTGTGACAAACCTCTCGAATGAAAGGAGCCAATGATAGTTCAATGTTGGAGAAAGACTTCTTCGACATTGTGGTATAATTGGGTAAGTTCAGCATGGCAAGTGTCCGTTGTGCTTCGACACCACCATCTCCGGACCAGAGAAAGGCTAACACAAACTGAATATTGCATGAAAAATCCAGGTTCGTCGATGAGATTATGCCATAGGAGCCATAGTATGGGTGCGGCGCAGCTGTGCTGGCTCAGTCTGATGGAAAGATCGCTGTTGCATCTGTACAGTCTTTCAGTACAATGAGCTGTGTCACCATCAGACAAGATAGGAACAGCTGTAGAGGACATAGAGTTCCTCTGCAAGGAAGGATGATGCAGTTCCTCAGCCATGACCTATCTAGAAAGATAGCTTGGTCAATACCAGCCAAAAGAGATGCATGGATCTGTATCCTGCATGGCTGGATGGAGTTTCACGCAAAATCAGAGTTTGTGTTCATGTTATAGTTTAAAGAAGTAATGAAGAAGTAGTTGACCTGAGAAACAGACCCAACAGCACAAGTAGAGCCCTGCAGTAGACAGGATCCTGTATGGCCAGTGCCAGGGTATTGAGCAATTAGACTGTTCAATCATTGCTTCCACAGTGATTGAATAGCATTGGCTGCCAGCCTTGGGCTGGCCTTTCCAGCGCCAGTGGAAGGAGATCTCCACCAAACAGGGCTCTCCATCCCAGCTCTTGTGCACCTACCAGCTGAGTTCCTCTGGAATTCATAGGATTAACAGAGCCGCATAAGCACGCACAAGAGTGGCTACTGGTACGTGTGGAAATCGAAAAGGAAGGAGAAGAAGAAAGAAAATCCCGGTCGAGACCTGCCGACACAACGAACGACCGAAAACTGGAATCGCGACCGATTGAACTCAAACCAAGACGGTCACCTACCAAGTAAAGGCTGATCTACAAGATAGACCAGCCAGTGCTTCAGCTAATAGGCTTGAATACCGAGATCGGTGAGCGAAAAGCACCGGCCAATCGATCAACAAGAAAATCACGACCAAAATCAGCTCGAGGCGCCGAAACACAACCAATCGAGCAGTAGCGACCAAACCAAGACGGTCACCTACCAACCCGAGGGTGCTTGAGAGGATAGTCCAGCCAGTTCCTTGTTAATTGGCTTAGTTACGGCTGCCGACAGTGGAATAGGATCGGCCGATCGATCCTCCATCATTGTTGACTTCCTTTACGGATTATCCCAGTCGTGCCTCCGGTAGGGTACTGCGGTGAAGGGAACTGGTACTCACACGGTACTCACAAAACCGGTACCGTACCTCTTCCGAGTGACGTACGTATCGGTACCTCTGTTCCGAAAGCACGCCGAGGCTTGAATATCGACCGGAGCTCACATTTTCGCTGATTCCGCGAACTCCGTGAGAGGATACGGATCGATCCACTGTTGCGAGTCAACTACAGGAGCAACTCGAGACCCCACGAGAGTACCTTTTGAAGGGTTTCGAAGGATTCCAAGCATACCAGTGCGTCAGGCATCCTTTGTTTAGACATTGACCAACAGTGCAAGCCTTCAGGACCACTTTTGGATTTTCTACAGCAACACTTCTACACCACACTCAGCCAGCGCAACAACAACCACCATCATGGCTCGCAAGAAGAAGAAGCAACAACAACAGGCCCAGCCTGCCATTGGTGTTACACCAACAGCATCCTGCAATAGCACTGGCAGCACCAACCGATCCAGCACTGCAGGACCTCCACAACCAGTCCTCGTCCCATCCCATGGCAGGACACCTGTGGACCCCCCTGCAGCCAACCATACAAGGCCCCCAGTTGTGACTCCTTCTCCACCAGCCAACCAAGGTGTTACCCTTTCAATGATCAGCCACCAACTGGCAATAGCATTAAGAAATGAACCAAATGAACCAAGCTCCCTTGCCCCACCACAAGGCCACAAATACCAATCAGCTTGGTTCCTCCATCCACATGACTCCATTCCTTGCACACCTGGTTTATCACACAAGCCTAGCCCTGAGATCAAGGCTAGGAGGACCGATTCAGAACCAAGTAGTTTGGAACAGAGTTTGTTGGGTGATGTTGAGGACCCTTTTGGTCATCCATCCCAACCCAAAAGTTGTCATGGATGTTGCCAATTCCCCTGCTGGAGGTGGACCATACCAAGTATGGGCCTCAATTGGGGAGGTATACCCCCAACAACACCAATCATACCATCAAATCACGGCATCCCACCAACACCCATTCTTGAGATACCCAACACACAACTGGTGTCTTCAGCCCAATTCAACTGTATCTTCAGCAGCCTATCAGCCCATGCCTACTAGGCCCACATCATCCCAGACACCTGTATACTCAGCCATCCCTCCAGTCAGCCAACCTACTGATCAACCGGAGAAGCCAAGAAGGAAGTCAGCCTTCATTCCCACCCCTGATGGCAATGGTGACCTTCCAAGTCCCAGAGGAGGTGGAGAGGTGGCAACACAGGCCCTCCAGGCAAGCCTTTCGTGCCAAGCCAATGCCACGGCCTACCCTACCCTCAAATCCAACAAGACTTCGACCATGGTATGAGTCTTTATCACTGTAGCTAGAGGTCAAGGGGTTTTATAAGATCTTTGATGCCGACTACGTCCCAAGCAGCACCGAGTCCATGATGAACTATAGAATGAATCATTGGTTCTACGCTGTTTTCAGAAGACAGTGCAGACCACCAATGGAAAGGTGATCGTGAAGTCCCACTTTCATGATCTGACTGCTTTGCCATTCTCGTTGAGCTTGTCCAGGACGCTCACTTTCAGTAGCAGGTTCTCTGATCATGTGGAGACACTCACACATGGCTGACTAGTGTGCAATACAGCCAGAGGAGCAAGGTTCCGCAGTGGACTTCATTGTCAAGTTGACACAGTTGTTACCCAATACAATGATGGCCAAGGAGACTCCAGTGATAGGCTCACCGATGGTAACAGAAGCTGTTTTACAGCGGGCCTTCACCGGTGTCCCCACCTTGAACGACATTTCTGCACGTGGACATGAGAGATATTTCGCGAGGACATCATGCAACGTTTTACATACGACGGGTACAAGAGGTTGCTACTGAATGCCGCCACACTTCTTTGACAATCAACCGAAGAAATGATGACTAACGTCTAGCCAACATAGCCGACATTGGCAAGAAGGACATCAGGGTGATGGGGAGCAGCTTAAAGTTCCACCCTTCCTGACCACGTCTGTCTCAGCTATCCAACAATGGGCGCCAGATTTGGTACAGGCTATCTCTGTCGCTGACAAGAATATCCTGATGGAAGCCGGCATCGTCGAACCCAGATGTCAGACTCTGGTGATCCGAAGAGCGAAGCTTACCCGGCAGTCGGGGACGCCTTAGATCCTCCAGACGGAATGTGGTGACTGCAGCCCTCAAGGGCAGAGCTCCAAGACGGATTTTTGTCCTGGCAACTAGTGTTTGTGTCGCACTGGTTGAGCACAAGGTACCCAGGCACCGGCCTGGCTGCGGG
>CAICTM010002831.1:0-11183 GCA_903772945.1 Seminavis robusta | reverse complement strand
AAGAGCTGCATGGATGAAAGTTGTAGCTATTTCTGTCTGAACGTATGTTGAAGGTACTGATTTTGATGCCTAGCTATAAGATAATGAACACAAGACATGTTGGAGAGTATAGAATTAGCTGGTTCACTCACCTCTCAAGCAATCTCCAAGCAGTAAATAAATAACTATAAAGGGGATTACGTGAAAGGAACGTCACTAGGTAACGTCCGCTTGTAGAAAGTAGGGAAAGGGATCCAAGGGTTCAGGGGGTGACGTAGGCAAATATGGACCGGCAAGTACTAAGGATGGGGATGAGCCGGAGGAATAGAGGGATCGGGCTTGGCATGTTGGATGGAAGGCAGGGCGCAAGAGTGAAAGAGGAGGCACTTGGTGTGCAAGTCTGTGGTGCTGGCCCACAGCTTGGAGAAGTTGGTGGTGTATTTGGTGGCAGCTTGGGTGAGGTATTGGTCAGCAAAGGCCTTGGAGCCAAGGGGTTGGCCAAGGAATCGCACGCCAAGGAATCGCACGCAAGTGGTGATTTCTGGGTTGACAAGGGAGCCTGCTTGGTCTTGGATGAAGAGAATGGCAGCCTGGACATGGGGGTCTGTGGAGGGGGTGCCTGAAGTGCTGGTGAGTAGTTTGGTTTTGGAGTAGTTCAGCTGGAGGCCTAGGGGTTTACCTTCGGTCTGGAAAGTATCAAGGAAAGGGACAATGTCTGGGGAGAGGATGAAGTTGTTGGCGTCATCAACGTAGGCGGAGACAGTCGCATAGGAGCCAATGCCATCATCGCCTGTGTCACCGTTGGTAAGTCGGAGGGTAGCTTTTTGTTATAGGAGGGTGAGAAGCTTGGACAGTAGGAGGCAAAGGCAGACGACAGAGGCAGTAGCGGCCAGGGGGCAGCCTTGGGCGTGGCCCATTCTGGTCTGTGGATCTTGGACTTGGGATCCCCAAAGAAGATCATATGATGGTTTTCGTTGATGTGTTGTATTTGTTGGGTGGTGGGTCTCCTGTGTTGTGGGCTTGGTTGTGGGCTCCTGCTTGCTAGGTCAGAGAGGCAGTTACCAATGACAACAGATTGCATTGGATTATAGGAATGGAGAAAGCACCTGATGAGTGCCCTGATGATCCTGTGCTGACGGTTGCCATAATCTATGGAAGCTTTTTGGCTGTAGCTGTTGAAACAAGCTATTGCAGCCGTTTCATCACACCAGACTCGAACAATGGCATGACACAGATTTGGAATCTGCTGGATAAGGTCGAGGCAAAGTAGTGATTCTAGCATCCTGCATGTGGATGGCTCTTCTATAGCTATAGCTAGCTAGCAAATGCTAATCATGGACAGTGTCCCTGCAGGTCAAAGCAACTGATAGCTATCTGGCCAAAAATGAGGGGACCTTGCAATGCTGTGGGATTGACGACGAAGACCAGTCCCGAACCATTTTAATTATTTATTTACTGAGTTCTTCCCGTTGCCTCGTTGCCTCATTTCATACCCCACAAAGATGAGGGTGTTGCATGGATGTCTTTGCTAGCTTGGAGTGTAGGATTACACACACATGTATGCTCCGTTCAGGCAATGATATTATAAGCAAGCCATGTCGTCTCCTTCGTCTGCCTCCAAAACGAACCGCAGTGGGAGCCGCCAGCTGTCCACTACTACTGCTACCACTCCCAGCAGTACTATTAGTACTAGTACTGGAAGTCCCTTCAAGAAGAATGCGTTCAATGTTCTGATGCAGAGTTCCGCTCGTTCCCCTAGTAAGAAGAAACGAAGCTCCAGTAGTACTGGTACTGGTAGTGGCTCTGCTAGAAAGAGCAGCAGCAACAGAAGTGTGAGTCCTTCCAAGAAGAAGAAACCAAGGACAACTAGTACTAGTAGATCCAGTACTAGTAGTGGCAGTACCAGTAGTGGCATTGGGTTTGTGGAGTGTCCTTTAGGCTGTGGTCGCCATGTGGCCAATCTGGAACATTCCATCAATCGCCATTTGGATTTTCAATGTACAGTCATGAAGCAGCAACGATTGCAAGCTAAGCAACAGCCTGAGCCGTCACAAAGTTCACAAACTGAAGAAGAAAAGGGAGAACCTGAACCAGAATTTCAGGAGCCAAGTCAACAAGAAAATGAAGAACCTGATCCAATCGTCATGAAACAAGAAGCACAATCTATGCATACATGTATAGATAGTCCAATCAAGACGGAACAAGATGAGGATTCTGACAAAGCAGAAGAGTCTTGCACGCCCAATCTGTCTAGTAGTACAGAGGCCCATCAAAACACTGATTCTGCAATGACCAGCAAAACTACTATTGAAGATCACAACAACCTGGATGTGGGACATGCCTTGTTAATGCTCCATGCTTCATCCATTGTTTCACCTGAAAATTCACAACCACAACCAACACCACTCCCTCCCATTGATCAACAGACTGTCACTCAAGAACACCAAAGGCAACAGCAAGAATCAACGCCGTCACCCAATAGTGCCACCGACGATAAGAAACAAACTAACGTATTTGCCCACATGATGCAACAATCCAGCAAAGTTTTCGCTTCCGCAAACAGCACCAAACAAGTACAACAGCACTTGACACTCCACTATGACCCCAACAATAAGGATTCCTTAGAATTCTCTTGGAACCTACAGGTAATCGACAATGATAACAACCATCCACAGCAGGAACCACCACCTCTTTGGTCGTGTGACTCGAAACTCAAGGACAAGGAAACCGATCCACACACTACCATTGCCTTGACGGTATCCGTCACTTCCAATGGCATTCCTGCCAATGCCACACAAGACGATCATCGATGGGTTCGAAAACATTCCCGACTTTCGGTACCCGTACTCAAATCCATTCTACAAAAATCCATTCGTAGACGACGACCACTACCCAGTGTCCGCGTCGCCATGGAACTCATGGATAAGGCACTGGGCGAATTCCTCAGACGATTGCCCATTATCGTATTGGAAGACTCTACTTTGCATCCAGATTATCCCTTGCTTATTTGGGCCATGGTCGCCCATAGCAAGGGCTTCTTTGATATCGATACAACATCAGAGGGCGACAATACTCCCGCGTCCACCAATAGTCGCTGGAACGTGATTCGGGCACTCCAGTTGCGACTCTTGCGTATTGTCTATGAAGTGGCGTCGTGTCCCGTACAGGATCATCTCTCTTCGCACCAAGACCCGGACGACGAAGCATCATCACCCTCGGCAGATCAAGGACAGACACCAATCAACAACTCCACGAAGCCCTCCTTGTCCAACCCATTCCTTGTTGTGCGCGAGGTGACAACAGACATCGACAAGTCTACGGAATCGGACACCAACACGACGAGCAAGGCTGACAAACAAAATGATGGAACAGACCCGGTGGTGACAAAGCAGCAACCACAGGATCAGCAATCGTCACAAAAACAGCTACAACTTGCTATTTGGGCCATGCTAGTGCGAGCCAAGTACGGTGGCATGTCGTGCGATGTGCGCATGCTCTATCTGTATGCACAAACATGGCATGATCGATTGCAGCAGGAAGGCGACGACGCCACTTGGTTAGACGTTCCCAAACGAATGCACGAAAAGGCCGTGGCAGCTTCCACGACGCGTCTAGCATCGACCGACATCTTTTTGGAACGGTTGTGTTTGCCAGATATTTGCCGACAAGGAGTGGACTTTCATTGCAGCAACATCATTCCGACATTGTTGCAAGACTCGCAACTCCGAACGGCGGTTCAGCAAATAGCCGACAAGATGGAATGTAGTGCCGAAAGCCTCCTCCAACGAATCATTTGGAAGTTTTCGGCAGGAGTGAACCTGCGAAGGCCTCTGGTCACGGAAAACAAGAAGGGTGGACGATCCAATCAGCATCAAGATCAAGTCTTGAACCAATTTTGGAAGGATGTCCTCGACGACTTGGTGACCGCATTTCAAACCAAGTATCTCGGAGAGCGCTTGCGATGACGTGCTTGCTTTTGTGACGACGTGAGCTAGCCTCGTAGTCTTTCGCAACACGGTTGGCGGGTGTTGGATGGGGGGCACCAAGATGACATTAAAGGATCTCTGCGCTCGGTCTTTCGTCATCTCCGCAGCTTCGATGGGGCAGGCAGACACAGATGCTGCGAACAGTCAACTTATCAGGCTTCATGGAGATCAACAATATGTGATGCTACTATTACAGGCAAATGCTAGCTAACCACTGAGAGCCTGATCAAGATCAATTGTGACGGGCACATCAAGACGCAAACCTCAAAGCACCAATGTCCCCGAACAAGCCAGTAACGCCATAATTGGTAGCAGGAATCCTCCCGACTCTCCTTGGAGTGGCTCTCCCGGAGGTGGCATCTTCTTCACTATGACTGGCTAGTATTCCAGCAACCCTGGTATGATTGGAATCAAAGGAGACGGGTTCGCTCCGTCAAAAAGCAGGTTCCTTCCTTCTCTTGGAATGGTGTCTGGGACAGTGCGGTTCCAGATATCGGCAAAGTTGCCAACATCGTTCACAGCATCGCGAAATATGCGACTGAGTTCAATTCCGTACAGAGAGACAGTAGGCATTTTGTTGGATGTCTCCTTTGTGATTCCATTTTCTTCAGCAAAGATAATGGCTTCCACAATCCATTTCACTGCCGTTGCCCATTCATGATCGGATTGCCGAGTGGCCAGGCAACGGTTGGATAGCATGTTGCTGGGGAGGAGCACTTTAAGTCAGCGTGATATTTCATGATCGAGAACGGACAACAGTTCAAGCATGCGTACCTTCCAACGATGTCCACAACAGGGGTATTGTAGAAGTAGGGCTGAGAAAACGAGAATCCAACGCCAGTGGTGGGCTCTCTTACTTCAGTTTCAATGTTCCACGGAGCACCCGCAAGAATGTCGATTTGTCCGTCTTGCAGCAGGGAAAAGCCGTTTGTGTCATTTGTAACCTTTACTACCTCCAACGTCTCGGAAGAACCCAGAAGACCGGAGGCTACCGCTTTACAGAATTCCACGTCCATCCCCTGAAGACCCACAAGCCCGTCGGCAAGTTCTTGTTGTTTCTCTACTGCAGGCACAGATGATGACACACCAACTCCACACCGCAGTCTTCCCCGTCTGATGATCCCTGCCATTGTGCCATTACTCCGTGGAGGAGGTCCCGTTACCTCCTGGCGTCCAAAAGGACGAGACACGAGAAATCCATTACAGGACTCGTTCACGCCATAATGATACACCATTCGCGGATACAGCTCTGATATGATTCTCCGATCGTACATTTCCCCATAGTTCCCTGTAACAGCAATGGCATCGTACAGCATGTTCTGGAATTCTGCCCCGACTACCAGCGGTCGTTTGAATTTGTGAATTGCGGCCTCATCATCCACATTGTCCCTAGTGATCCCGTACCGTTCGGCCGTAAACCACGACAGTTTGACGATATCAACAAAATCGGACCATTCTGGGTCGTCAGCTCTCGTGGCCGGTGCCAAGGGTTCCGTGAGGAACACGCCAGGAGAAGGGTAGAACTCTCCGGTGTAGTTGTGCTCTCGCATAACGGCATTGAAGTGCAGAATGGATGCTACCAAGACCACATTGCACGTGCCATTGACGAATTGTTCAAAGGCTGTGTTATACGAATCCACCTCGACAATATTGTTGCGAGGCAACTGCAGAGCCAACGTATCCATTTGTCGTGTTCCTTGCAGGACACAAACTCTCAAGTCGGCACATTCCTGAATATGCCGCAAACCGTGGTCGGCACAAGCCACCATGTCTTGTAGGCCTCCAAAGCCAGATGTAATGAATGTATGCGGTGTGGCAAACTTGATCCCGGCTCCAATGCTATAGTCATACACTTCTCGATCCATGGTCAACCCAAAGGCATTGTGCATCATATCCACTTGTCCATCCTGGAGGGCTTGAGACCGTTGATCAAAGGGTACTTGCACGATACGAATCTTGTAAGCATCCCGGCCCAGGGCAGCCGCGGCAAAGGATCGACACATTTCGGTATCCATCATATTCTCCTCGCCCTCTTCACGGTGGAATCCTCGCATGACTACTTCCAGTGCCACTCCGCAACGAAGCACCCCTCGTTGTCTGATGCGGGCCAAAGTCGACAGGTGTGGTGGTGGAAGAGTCACATCCGTTTTGGTGTTGTTGGCTGTTGCTGTGGTGGGCTCATTAGTAGTGGCGGAGGTGTTGGCAATTATTGTTGGTTCAGGTATGGCCTGGTCAGAATTGGAATTGACAGTTACTGCTGCTGCTGCAATGCCAGCACCGACAGCTGCACAGAGCAACAACCCAAATATAAGGACATATCGACTTGTACGTGTGCTCAGATGAAAGCCCAATGGTTCCGCCTCTACCAGGAGGGTACCTGTACCAGTGCTATCAGTAGTACCGGTACCCGGAGGAGACTGTTCCTGAGGGATACCCGGAACACTTTCTTCAGGGACCAACGTGGCTTCCACTAGGGTTTCAGTATCATTATTAATGTGCACATTGGTACCGGTAGCACCCGATAATGAAGGGCTCTGTAAGTTCTGTTGTCCCACAGCCGCAGATAACTCTCCTGGCTGCAATAAACTCTGGTTGCCGTCTTGGATGGAGACTGCACCCACCTGAGTGTTTGATGCCACATGTGGAAGAAGGAGAGGTGGGACAAGTTCTGCCAGAGGAGGGTCACCGATACCGACATTAGTATCGGCAGTTGCTTCCATGCCATTCTCTTGCACGTAAGGAGGGGGCCTGTTGGTCCCAATTCCGGTGCCAACTATTAGCTTAGCGGTATCTCCCGCGGTATCAATAGCCTCTTCAGATTCTTTTGCTGCTGCAGACCTAGGAATGCTTTCGGTAGCATGATCACCTTTGTCCTCAGAGCTCTTCATTGTATCAGCCATCATCTTGTCTTGCTGCTTGACTCAGTAATACAGGCACTGATCCACAAATTATGAAACATCAAAAGGAGAGATAGATGGACTAGATAGGCCTGTGCATTTTTTGTGCGTCCCATGTCTCATCCAGCACCCTCTATCTCACTCTTGTTGTGGTTTGCCACTCTGGCGGAAGGTACCAGTACCAGTAGTTCCTCGATTTTAAAAGAGGCTAAAAACTACTGGTACCGGTACACGCTGCACAGCCGTGCGTTGGCTCCCAGTCTCTGACATCACCTGGAAGGCACCAGGTTTCAGCGAGGATACACAAAAAACTCTTCAAAGTCGCGGTAGTCGCGATAGTCCCGGTAAATAGTCGTTGCTAAGTCGCGGTGCGCGACTATCGCGACTTTTATAGTCGTTATAAAGTCGCGATGCGCGACTATCGCGACTTTTATAGTCGTTCTAAAGTCGCGGTGCATTACTAGTAAATAACACGGAGAAGTCGTTGTTAAGTCGCGGTGCGCGACTATCGCGACTTTTATAGTCGTTCTAAAGTCGCGGTGCGCGACTTTCGCGACTTTTATCGTCGTTCTATAGTCGCGGTGCGCGACTTTCACGACACCGCGACTACCGCGACTCTGAAAAATGAAAGTCAAGTTCAACGTTAAACCTGGTGCCTTCCTGGAGAAAGGCTTATCCTTCAAAGCTGGCTGCAGCATCATTGGCTGAACTGGAAGCTTACAGCCGTAGTACGGATTTATTTGCATGGACCGCAGACGACGGACATAACCAGCCGTTCTCATGATTGGCTAGATTAAGAGACACGGAAGCTTACACCGTAGGATGGATGTTTTTTTTCCGCAGAAGTGCGACAGAAGAAAGAGGTGCCTTGTCTTGTCAAGAGTCGGGGCCGGGGGAGTCTCGTCTGCCGACTGAGTCACTCTGGACACACAACCCCAACTGCCAAGCTGTCTGGGTGGGCTGTTAGAAGGTACGGTCTGTTCCCATTGCTATCTCCAAGGTGAGATCATGTTTGCTATAGTCTAGGTTTACCAGATAAAGCTGGCTGGATGTGTTGCCTACTAGTATAAGGTCGACTGCCCATGGCCTGGTCAAGATCATTAGAGAAAACAAAGTTGGCAAGGGCATGTGCATCTCCCTTGAGGTGATTGCAAGCATTTGCTTCTCCAAGACGACACAATTCTTAACTCCTCCTCTCGTCATACCGGTACATGTATCGAAGTCCAACGCTTCCACCATCAATCTGAGCCCTACAAGAGATTGTGGGGAAGGGCCAAGAGGCTCACATGTTGCGTGTCACGTAGAACCATATGTCCGACTTGGAATTCAATTGGCTCGCAGAGTTGCAAACGGGGCACCAATGAGGGTGATGATGCAGTTGGTTCAGGCCCCCCTGCAGCCAGGTACATGATATGTAGTTGGTGCCATTGTTGGCGGCAAAGTGGGACACTCTTCACACAGGCAACCCCTTTTCCGGGCTTGCTGTCAGTCTCTACATGAGTTACTCCATAAAGAAGACATGTCACCACATCTCGGGTCTTGTGCACTTTTGTCACATACGTGCGGAGGCGGAGTGTTGCAAACCAAAGTTTCCATTGCAAATGATGTGCCAAGTTTGCGGGAAAGGAGAGAGGAACATTATCGGTCCCTTTTGCGGAAAGGCAGCTAGCTACGATACCGGTACGAGGAGCGAGCTAAGGTTTGCAGCAGCGACCAACGAGTCTATTGTTCCAACCGGTAACCATGTCGTACCGTCGACTGTGGACTCATTCCGTTCACTTGTTTCCGGGGAAAGGTCTACTCCAGGAACGCACCTATCCCTGTAAAAGTGCACCTGAGGAGATCATAATCAGCAGAGGGAGCCTGCTGGTCAAGCTATACCACCTACCGCATTTTGTGCCGTTCGTCGAGGGTAAATCCTATCCGTGAAGTCGCGGCGTGCATGGCCGCTTGGAGCCTCGAGGATGCAAAGTTTGCCGCAGACCTGCATGCTCATCACTGACAAATCTGAACGTCCTATCAGGTCCACCGAATGGCACAGCGCGCTACCAGTAGCCTGTACCGGTAGGTCAGCGTCACGAGGTGCGAGAATACCCAGTGATTAGGCATCCAGTGGCGTGAATTATCAATGATGCATTTCTTCCTTTTTCATTGAATCCTATGATGAAAGAACTAGGGAAGAATGCACGGTCGTTTTCGTCGAAGGCCTGGTTTTATTTTAAAAGGTAATGAACAGTGATTATGAAAGCTAATAAGGAGTAGAGATCGCAATATTTGCTGATGTTCTCAACCAAATCATGTCAGATCAACCGCGACATGAATGAAGGATTGACTCGTAGGTTTTCCGGCTGCCAGAGTAGGACTCGTGGGTTTATTGGAGGTTTTTCAAATGGGCCACTACAAAGAACCTCGTTTCTCCAAATCCATGTATACGGCCCTGCTCTCTCTGTTGTAGATTGAGGCTAGCTGGTTAGATAATATCCGCACCCGTCGCCCGAATCTCTGCCTCTTCTTCCGTGGTGGCCGTGGTGGGATCTGTCCCTAGCGGATCATCTCCCTTGTCCTCTACTACGGCCAGTTCGTATCGGTGATTTCTTCTCGGTTGCATGGCCCCATCTTGATAGTTGAATACGTAGTCCTTATTGGGTTCTGCTCTAGCCTCGTCTTCTGCCGAGTAAATGCCCAGATTAATCAATACGATTCCGGTAACAATGCCTCCGCATGCGACTGCCACTGCAAAGTGCTCTTCTGTCGCCAAAAAGTAGATTGCTAGTGCCATCCATACTATGAAAAGACAACGTCCCGCACGAAAGAGATAGATACCTTCGCACATGATACAACTCAGAATGGTCGTCACCAACCAAATGACAAAGGCAGTGTTGGCCACCACTTCGTCTTCATCGGCCTCGTTGGCATGGGCCTTCTTGACTAGACTAATTATACCAATTAGACCCAGGCTGAACACTAGCATGGCAGTGAGATCCAGCCGACCACTTGCACTCAAACTGAAGATTCCCATGGTGCTTCTAAACTGGAAGGAGCGAGCTGTTGCTACTATCTAACGGGAGATATCCGGCAAGACAATAAGATGAATGAGGAAGAGAACGCTTTGGTCGAAGTGGCTGGTCGCGGCTGTCTGCTTTTGCTCAGTTGTTGGAAACCTTTTTCGATCAATTTTATGATTATTGGTCACAAAAGTAACGTTTGATCAAATGAATGAAACAAATGTGAAAATGACTGATCGTTGGACTTGTTAAATCCAAATGATCGCGGAAACAACTTGATTTCAAGTTTTGAAAGGTCAGATGTGCATTTTGCTCCTGATGCTGCCGTACATACCGCTATTTTAGTACAGTTCCTCGGACGTAGACCACAGCTGCACCCTCTATTGATCAGAGCAATGTCCGGTCGCTTGATGGTGCCGCTGTGATGCTCACTGTCTCTTGGTGTGTTGGCGGTTCCTTCCCGTGATGTCATGCCAAGCCCTTATTAGACCACAGCTGCACCCTGTTTTGAGCCGAGCATGTCCTTGCAAATGATGGTAACCCTGTGCAACTCAACACTTCTGTGATCCCAGTCTTTAGTAATAACCAATAGTAGCTCAACGTCAACGGTGCGGTTGCCTTTTCAGGCAGTAGTAGTTGGTGGTCATCTTTGGCCGGCAACGGTTACCTTCTCCGATGTCTTCGATCCGTTTGTTCAGCCTTCCTTCCCTCAAGAAATGGCGGTGCTTCATTGTGGCAGCTTGCTTGTGCCTCTGCGCAGTCTGCGATCTCTTATCCCAACCCGGCCGTTGGTTAGCAATCTCAGGTTGGTCGTCGAACGACGATGCCCCGTTTCTTGCCATGTCCACATCCTTGACACTGTGAGGACCTACGTTCCATAATGCTGTACTGAGTACTGTGCCTGTTTTCTTGCGCAGCCAGCGTCTGACTCCCCACCAGGTCTTCCAGTTCCCGGTTGTCTTCGTCTCTCCCAGTTGGATGTTTTGGTGACACTTGTGCATCCAAAGGTATTGTGCTTGCTTTCGTCCGCCAAGCCAAAATAGCTCAGTTGCTTCCATGATGTTTGATAGGAAACTCAAGATATTAGCTAGCTTTAGTAGTTCAAAAGACTAATGGTTCAGTGTGGATGTCCTTCCTTTAGTTTAGTAATACAAGTATTCCCATGTGTATCTATCTGTATCTATCTGTATGTCACAGTATAGCTGCTTGCTTATTCCGCTGGAAACCTTGCTGCAGCAGGCAACCGCAGTACTCCCCTATTGCAGTCCTTCGTGGTGCAGCTGTATTCCTTGTTGCTGTTGTTGTCGAAGTTTTTT
>CAICTM010002830.1:0-11197 GCA_903772945.1 Seminavis robusta | reverse complement strand
CCACGATGACCATGAAGTTGACCTCGACAGCACTTCTTGTCCTTGGGACCATCGTCTTTGCTTCGTGCTTCATCAACTCCAAGGGATACCGGGTACGATTGCTCTGTTGTGAGGCAGTTATTGCAGTAGCGTGCGGAACCTTCCCCGCGACTTTTCCTGGCCTGATGATGCGTTTCGTGACTGGTGGATCCACCGAAGATGGTTGTTGGAGGGCAGCTGCCAGCCATTCAGCAGTCGGGAAGCAGTTTTCGCTAGGAGGCTGGCTACTGGTACGGGCGGCTGATGGTGGTCCATTTCCTTTCTTGCTCTTAATGCAGTACCAGTGTCTGCCCCTCGGCGGTGGCATCGGTATTTAATCCGGGCCAGAACGAGTTCCAACCTCCCGTTGATCAAAGATGTTCTTCGCGTACCCCAAAACGAGTGAGGTTGATGCAATAGCTCATTCATCCTCGGCTACACCAGCAACAACATGCAATGACAACATCGGCAAATCACCATCGTAATGCCGACAAAAGTACTGTGTGGGCCGCGGTGTGGGACGGCACTGCTGGTCCCATCGTCCACATCAACTGCTGTGCTTCGTTTTAGATTTTTTTTTTTCTTTACTTCATTCTTCATCTTCTGCTTGTGGCATCGACGTTGTGTCATTCGTCATGTTTAAACCCGCCTCGGCATCATTGGTGATGTTCAATCCTTCCTCATGGGCAGCAGTTTGATTCAACCCTTCCTCCGCTTCTGATGTTCCATCAGCTGTAGGCGGTTTGTTGTCTGAATGGTTGAACACGTTGCCAGGATGGGTTCCTGCCGCATTCGTCGGGGCCATTGTAGACGGCTTGTCGAGAGGATTGTTGTCAAACAGGCCTCCTGGTGGATCTAAGATGACTGTTCCAGATTCCGACAGAGATGGTGCTGGTCCGCCCACAACGTTGGCATACATGGCCAACAAGGCAGTCTCCCGACGAAAGAAGTTTGATGGGTTGGATTGCCATATCGTATCACCGTCGATATCGGCACCTCCTGCCACTATGGGGTTACCCTGCAGCCCTTCAAAGCCCAGATAGTGGTTGCTACTGGCAATCATGTAGTAGTATTTGGGATCATCACCATCCGTACAGTCTGGAAAGAACGAATTAGCTAATCGTTCGAAAAAGCTAAAGTCTGCGGCAGCCTCGCCGTCCTGAAACTCGTAGCATTCAAACGAGAAACCGCTTTCGTCTCGCTCTGCGGTGCACTTTCGGTTGAAAGGCTCTGTCACTTGCTTGCCAGGTGTGGGGAGTACAAACGGAAAGAGAGGACTGCATCCATACACTACGCCATGAGCTCGTTCTTGTTCGCCGAGAGAGTAGCCGAAACACTGCATAGTGGCGTTGTCCGAATACCCCGTGAGCTTTCGGTCGGCATACAGATAGTAATTTTCACAAGAGAATGGATGACAGTTGTCATCAATGCCACAAAAGTGCCCGATATTGTCCTCGCACTCGCATGCATCCGAACCAAAGATGACAATCTCCTCGGCGGTAACACCTGTCCAGGGTAGAACGATGGTCCCAAGAACCAACAAAGAACTAAGCAGCTTCTTCATGGCGTATTGCTTTTCGTTCGAATGAACAAATTGTCGTTTTAGTTAGAACCTCTCTCGTCGGCCAATTTGGCAAGGATATGCAAGTTCGTCCAACCAATCCAGACAAATTGGGTGACGAAGCTTGTGGATAGATGCCGTGCAGAACGCAAAGAGAGTTGGCTGGTGTATCGTACTGGCATTAACGAGAAGGAACTGTCAATTATCTGTTGATACCGTACGGTACAAAACATCTGCATTATTATTGCTACTTTAGCCGCGTGTTGTTGCCAGCAAGCTCTCAATTCATTCTCGTCATACTCTTGACCGTTTCCAAAACCAACACAAAGACACTCTCGCATGCTTTAGTTTGCTAGTAGGCTTTGGACGAGTACACTAGTAGGCCATGGATAATAAGAAGATCCAGTATTATCTACCACCGGGATGTTGCGATGACGCCCAATCCTTGTTGGAACAGGAAGACTTGACCGAGCAAGATGTGTTGGATTTTGTGTCGGACGGAAAGCTCCCGGAACGAGAAGATGCCGGCAAAGAGATGAGACAAGCTCTGATTGATGCCTATCATGAACGACGGCGAGAAATCCGAGATTTGGCGTGGAAATTTTGGCAAGGTCAAGCTTTTGTGGATGAAGATGGTCGGTTGGTACCCGTGGGCGAGAATCACAACAATGAGGCTGGTATCCTGCAGGAGGCAGGAGGCGGGCAGCTTCCTCCCTTGCCGAATCCCGTCAACAACAACAACAACGGCAATAATATGGCTCCGCCCTTCTTGCTGGCTCCCGCGAACTTGATGAATGGTGGGGGTAACAATAATAATAATGGCGCAATCAACAACAACAACAACAATAATAATGACAACAACAACAATTTGGGAAGGAACGTGGACAACAGGAACAATGACAATAATGACAATTTCAACATGAATGCTCCCGTCGTCAACAACAATATTCCATTCCCATTGGATCTGGAAGAGGAAGAACGGAGATGGACGGAAGAGGAAGAACGAGAAGCGGCACTGGCCATTGCTCGAGCGGTGGAGCGATATCGGCAGCAAGCTGTTCCAGAGGAAGAATTTGTCTTGCTACGTGTCCCACCCATGGAACGACCGGAACGAGCTAGCTTGACATTTCGACGCATCTGCTTTGCCGTCCTTGCCGTTGCTGTCGCCTTTATCTGTATCATGTTGCAAACTATTCCCTTGTTTCCACGCGACAAACGCCCAGATCCACTCTTTGACAAGCTCCTCTATGAACTACTGCACGTGAGACACTTTACAGACCATGCCAGAGACTGTCCCGATTTAAATCGTTCTCCACTTTCCAAGACATTGTATCCATCTTGGTGGACAGAAACACAGTTATTCAAACCCATCGAGTGGCTTCTTTCCTCCTACTACTACACCAGCATATCATCAGAAAACCAACCAGAACTTGATGTGGATTGCAGCGATGGTGTTGTTCATGTCCCCACCAAAACTGTGCTGGTGGATTCCTTCTTTGAAGCATCCACCAAGGGACAAGCTGCCTTTTGGGAACCGTACTTACTCGGTGTCAATGTCAGTTGGTTCATGCCCTGCAATCCCCCTATCAATGCCAGTACCATGTGTCAATCACCAACACGACAACAACAGGAGATGACAACAACAACAAATAAGGATCAGTCTACGGACGACGATGCCTGTCCCATATCGGAGGATCCCCAACACATGGAGGATCATAAATGCTTTCGGGGAATTCACGACAATTTGATTACTGACCAAGATATTGGCGAAACCTTGCGAATGGGAGCCGAGTTGATTCAAGTAGGTTGGGACCATTTTGATATTCACTATGATGCCCGATACCTTCGACATTTGGAGGGGCGACTTCCCGCTCTTTTGGAAACCATTCGGAGCCTCTTGCGCGATACCTATCGGGTGGGATCCAACCACACGAAACTCAAACCGGTGGCCTTTCGAGTGAGTGCTAGTGGTCCCCTCGATGGGGGGAATTTACCCTTGCGTGGTAGCCTCAGCCAGACATCGAGCTATCTGCTCCGAGTCCTGAACCGACAGGTAAGTTGCTTCCAAGGGGGAATTGTTGAAACATGATATTCACTCTACTCACCGAATCGAATCCGTTTCTCCTACGTGTGTGCGGCATTAGCGGTACGTCCGATGGATTGAGAAACACAAGCGACACAACGAGCTTGCTCGGTACTCGCTTCCTTGGCCATCCACTCGACGGGAACCGTTTCGTGATCCCTGCGTGCTCATTGCCGATATGGAAGCCGATCCCCGCTTTGCAATTCACACTTCAGTGTTCCTTTCGACTGGAGCTGGCCACGACTTTCGAGGCGGAGTTTCACTCTTTGTCGACGATCATCCATCCAATTCCAATCCTCGACGCAAAATCCAACGAGGCGTCACCATTGATGGTTCACGAGGGCGGTTGGTGGTATCTACCGGTGGGCTGGAGAATCGACGGTGTAGGCTTCCGACCAGAGAAGGCATACGCGCAGCGCTTCAAATCTGGTGGAGCTGTGAGGAGAACAACGAAAACAACACCGATGCAATGCTTGGCGATGAACCGCTGGAGAAGATTTCCGACATTGTACCTTCCAGGTCGAGGCTTTGGCCAGTCTTTCATGACCAAAAATGATTGAATAGTTTTGCTTTGACTCCCGCTCAGTCCGTGACTGATGGTCTCGATCAATGACACAACCGTCGGGGTTCGGTTCGGTTCAAGGCTGTCGGCACAGAACTGTACGCTTTTTTATCGGGAATCGGGACACTTTGCCCAACAACCACCATTGGGCTTCGTTTAGGACAATTGTTGGGACGTCGTTGGCATTCTGCAAAGTTTCAAGTTTCTACAATAGTGCAAAGAGTTCGAGTGTGTTGGCACAGGATCGAGTCTTTGCGACTTCTTTTTCCTTTGACGTAGCGTTTATCAATTGCAGCAAAAAGTGAGTATTCTAAATATAATTTACTGGGATTGACAGAGTCAACCCATCAAGCCACAGTTCTGTTGCCTCGTGCTGGACAAACAGTGCATATGTATGCCAGTGGAGGCGCATTCTTAACACAATCCGAAGGAAACGAGCCTTATATATCACCTGATCCCAACGAAGGCACGTCCCAAGCTCCAGATTCCACAGCCTTTTCTTTCGGGTCGTCAAACATATTGGTTTTGGCGAACCTCTCTGCCACAGACTGTGAGAAAGACCCAAGTGAAGTCAATCTTCCTCCCCAAACCTCTCTTGGCGCATATAATACAGCATTGATGAACGAAAAGTTCCTCCATCTTGCATATCTCGTAAGAAAATTGATTTGAAGTCTTCCTGCCGTACAACCAGGCAACCACCGCCCCTCAACTACCATGAAGGATATCCAGAGTCAAAGCAATACATACCTCATATCTGGGAATCCAGCAACGCAAATACCAAACAAGATGAAACCCCGTGTTCAAGTTCTCAAGAGTTCTGATGATGGGTCCGATCAGGCATCCCATGGCGACGATGGCACCTTGTCACATCTCGCTTCCTGCTTGAATGCTTTCCTTTGTTGGAAGTGGAGCCGGACCGTTGCCCTACGCGTGCTCTTCGTCACCAGCATCATCATCGCAATCTTCATATGCAGCCTGGTGTCGTATCTGATAATCCGTGACTTGGAGTACGAGGTTGGCCACCAAACATATGAAAGGTGAGCACGGACCGAAGGTTCTCAAACCGTATGCATGTCCCTCTTTGATTTAAGATGAATTTCTTTTCAGCGGCACTCAACAGATCTTCCCGCTTTCGTTTGTTGTTTGAAATGAGCAGCGTCGCGGCCAGTGCCTTGAAAGCCGCCCGCGCAATCACCCTTCGAAAATATCAAGCCGCCAAGGTCATGGAGTCCGTCCTAAGTTACGCCTTTCCGGATGCTGAAATGTGGCCTTATGTGGGTCTCAACGGGTACTTTCACACATCGAGGGAAGTGGCTGCATTGGCGAGCACGGGCTCGATGGGTATGAGCGTCTTTGTCCAGCCTCCCGAGGCAGCAGCCTTTGAAAGCTTTATTCAGGAGCACTTTGACCAGCAGGTAACTTTTGCCATTTCTCTCCTCGCTCAAATCCTCTACCCTTACTCACTCCTCCTCTGGCTCCTTCTAGGGCTACCCACCGGATGCCGGGCTCAGCGATTTTGGATTCGGCATTTATACAAGGGATCCGGACTCTCCTTTTGCCGATGGTAGGGTTCCGTCGCGTACGGGAAACGACACATCGGACGGGGGAAGTCCATACACGATTCTAGCCCCTATAATGGATCATTCTGTGAGTACAAAATGTCCAAACGTTTGCTTCTCATGTCAGATTCACTCATCGCTTTGCTGCGTCACAGATGTGGAACACCAACGCTCTCATGTACGACGTACATTCCACAGACACTGCTGTTGATGCCCTTTTTGAGTGCACTGAACATGCAACCCAGAATTCTGACTTCCTGGCAACAATGACAGACGCACCTACTGCACCCCAAAAGCCTGCTTGCACGGTGAGCACGGGTTTCAAGAAGTTGATCAGTCGACCAGACCTTGCAACATTGGTCGACCAGCCAATATACCCAGCCAATGATCCTACTACAGTGGTGGGCTTTGTTGGAACGTCTATCCAGGTGAGCCAAAATAGTCCCGAAACTCCGCGGTGTGCTGGTTACGTCGGCAGGATCAACAGTGGCGCTCAAAGCTTGTTCCTACTCGTATTCCCCCCAGTGGATCGAGGTGCTTGACCAAATCGTGCCGGATTTCTTTGATACTCTAGTCGCAGTAATATCTACGGATTCACAATGGCATTCAAACACTGACTTCGGTACCGTGACGTATATCATTCGACATGGGCACGCGGTCTTTCTTGGCGAAGGAGATCAGCACGATAGAAGATTCGACTCATCTGCCCGGTCGATAGTGTTGAACGATGTCGCGGGAGCAACGAAGTCGGTGCATGTAACGCTCACAGTATACCCAAACTCATTTGATCAGTTCGCCACCAAAAGTCCATTGGCCGTGTCATTGGGATTTGCGGCAGTCATTGCGATATGCACAGTGATCTTCTTTGTGTATGACTTCTTGATGCAAAGTGACATCAACGAGCGCAAGGTTGTGTTGGAGATGAAGCGTCGATTCGTCCGCTTCATTTCTCATGAAATACGAACGCCATTGGTACGCAGAGAATACTCTCAATACAGAACATTGTGCCTTTCTCACCTTTCCATACGCTTCTCTCAGAACACTGGTAAGCGACTCGACTCGGGCATTACGTTGTTTATTTTTGAAACAATCTGATCATTCTTTGTGCAACTTCGACGACAGTTTGCATGGGGTTGGAGCTACTCGAGTCAGAGCTGGGGCCGCACAGAGATCGAAATGTCACACCTGAGGCTTCGAGTTCGTCGCTTGCGCCAGAGAGCTCTTCTGGAGCCAGTGTTGACTACTGGTACGATATCACCCGAGACATACAAGAGAACGCTTCCAGTGCAGTGGGGATTCTGAACGAGTTGCTGAAATATGATAAGGTATGTCAGTCCGCTTTGATTGCCTTTTTGCGTCGCAACTGTCAGACTGATCTTCCTTTCGCACGTCAAGATCGAAACTGGCAACCTGGAGCTGGAAATCGGACAGGTCTTGATGTGGGACCTGGTCGCAAAAGTTGTCAGTCAGTTCAGGCTTCAGGCTGTAAACAAGGAAGTAGACCTTTCGTTTACCGTTACGGACAACCACAGTGACCGCGACCCAGAAGTTGGCGAGGGAATGGTGTCCGAAAGTCTGCGAGAACTAGTTGTTGTCGGGTGCGTCCGGGAACTCGCTTGTCACGCGCATCACAACGGTATCATGATTGCAGCGTGCACCTCTCATATGGCCTTTTCCTGCATCTCCCAGGGATCCCATGCGACTAAGGTGAGGAGGAAATTGTGAATCGCGACATCACGGCGTCGTCATGACGGCAACATTCCGCTCACATTGTTTTCTGGACTCCAAAGTGAGGTTGTAAGAAACGTCATATCTAATGCTCTTAAATTCACCCCCATTGGCGGACTGATCAAGGTTTCAGTCGAGTACAAGAAAGATGGTTTACCAGAGAAGCGGAGTTGGGGAAGGAAACGAAATTTTCAGCTCACGTCAAATTCGACTGACCAGATGCAGGCGTCAGATCAAAGCACTGGAGATTCCAATTCCCTGGCATGTTTCTACAGCTTCCCGCGCGCTGGATCTATCCTGATTAGTGTGACAGATACTGGTGCGTGCAGGAAATCGTGTCCCGCGCATCATGATGACAACGTGTCCCTCACTGGTCGCCTTTTCCTGCATCTCCCAGGGGTGGGCATGTCAGAACATCAGCTATCGCGCGTTTTCGTCGAAGGCGTTCAATTCAACGCAAACAGGCTGCAGGCTGGTGGTGGAAGCGGGTTAGGACTATGCATCAGCAAAGGCATTATCGAACGGCACCGCGGTGCCATTGTTGCATCATCGGCTGGTGAGGGCAAAGGCTGCACCTTCAGCGTGGAACTTCCTCTGTACGATTCAAGTTGCGATCAATTCAAAACTGAGTCGCTGGTTTCTGAGAAGTTGCCTACAATGGCTGATTCCGCTGACACATGCCCAGACAAAGTGGCTCCTACTGGCACCGGCAGTATGGCAGTGGACATGGAGACCGTACCAACCATCGAAGACGACCGAAGGCTCGAAGCCAGTTCAACCCCTCAAGAGAAACAATGTTTGGCACCGTCGACAACGCCACTTGGCTCGACGCGAGGTTCTTCAGTTCCTGCCCCGCCACCCTCAACGCCGTCAAAGGCAGAAACGCAGAAGCACACAGTGTTGGTCGTGGATGATGTGCTGTCAAATCGCAAGATGCTAGTTCGATTGTTGGAACGAGCAGGACACCAGTGCTTCTCTGCATGCGACGGACAGGAAGCCATTGATACCGTTGTGGCCAACCGGAAAGCCGCTACGAGTACGGCTGATGCGCAGAGCGACGAAGGAACCATTGCCCCGGACATGATCGACACCGTGCTCATGGAGTAAGTGCACCATGCGCATTGTGCCCCATCTTGTGACTCCACATAGTTCGCCCTAATCTAGCCGTCGTGTCTGATGGCTGACCATTCAATTTCATTTCGTACTGGTGCTTCCTCCGCAGCTATGAGATGCCAGTCAAGAATGGACCAGGTATGTGAAAGATATTGCGTGCCTTGCCAACAACTTCGATACCATGGCGCTCACATGCAGTACTGCTTTTTCCTGCATGTTCTACGGTAGACGCCACGTTTGATCTGAGACAGCTGGGGTTTAAAGGGGCAATTATAGGTGTTACCGGGAATGTCCTTCATGAGGACGTCGACTACTTCAAAAAGAAGGGCGCAAACGATGTCCTACCCAAACCGGTCAGCATGAAGTTGCTCAAGGACTACTGGGCAACCCACCAGACTGGCTCGCGGCCACCTTCAAGCGAGTGGCAGGATCGAAAGGACCCAAGAGTACATGGCGTTGGTACCGGTAGAAATACAGGCGCGAGTCGCGGTAGCAAAGATGTTGAGCAGTCCGTCGAAGGGGCAGTTGCAGCGTAGGTTGGACGAGTGCCACCGGTAGATCTAATAAGCAAATGCACTGCATACTCTTCCAAAAAAGGCGAATGAACGCTTAATCGCTAGGAGGCAGCTTGTCTATTGACTTGGAACGCCATAATGCTATTTGTATATCAGCCCCAAATATATTCGACTACAGGACTTTTCCCTTTGGTGAAAATCTGCTTTCCCTGCCAGCCAGTGTTCGGAGGTTGTAGGTACTGTCCATGGTACTTGGCATAAGAAGCCCTAGGTCGTTTCGCTTGGATCGCCCAATCAATTTTGTCACCGGTACCCGTCGAGCCCATCAGTTGGACAACACTCAGCAAATGATTCACTCCATTTATCATTTAAGGCCTTGCTGTAGTGTAGACGCATTGTGTGTTCCTTGAAGGAAAAGTTCCATCAACAGCGTTCAAAGCCGGACAAGCCAGCCTGATCTGCTCAACTCACCTAGTAGAAATTTTGTCTGAGACATTGCCACCTGCCATTCTCGGATGTACAGTCTAGGGAAAAGTCTATTGTTGATTGTTTCTGCATCACAAGTTGTCTCGAGCTCAATGGGAAACACGGCTAGATTGGGTTCCTTCTCTACCAGCTCTAAAAGAACCGGCACGAGTGTTCGTATGTGACTTTCATAAAACATGAGTGGACAGAATGGCGCAGCGCGGCTGGTCAATTTTGCCATGAGGTACTTTCAGCCAGCTTCCCATGCAGCGATCAGATTGTACTGGAAAGCAGTTACCACCGCATGCACCATCAGGTCAACATCCAGAGAAGCATCTATCTCCTGATTGGTTAGATTCTCCATGTATGTTGTCAACACCCGATCGCAAAGCTGCCGCCCGCCCGCAAAATCGTATTCGTCGTACGGCTTGGCCACCTAAATTGCCTGATCCGCAGTCATGCCATACAGTAGGCTTTGGATGGGTCCAGTAGATATTCAATCATGGCATCCCATGTAGCAACGTCAATATCCGGAAAACTAATCTGAAGACTCCGGTTCTCTCTCATTGGCACAGACAGCATGGTATCAATGTACTTGCTATGAGTCGCCATCACGGCCGAGTGATACCACTTTTCCATTGATCCCTTGGCATCCTCTTTTTTGCCCACTGTGATCTTGATGTCCGCTTCCCGAGATTTGAGATCCAAGGCAGCATCCTTGATCCGTACGACTGTAGCCTTTTGTTTGCGGGAGGCCCATCAGTGTCATTATTGCTATCACTGTCACTCAGATGGAAAGTATCATTGTCACTCATTATTGTACCTGGTAGACGTGTACCCGCTACCTTGTCGGTTAGACTGTTCCTTTCGTCTTCAAATAATCATGAAGAATGAGATGCAGCGAAAACAATAGAATTAAGATTTTTCTTTAGAAATGATAAAATTATGCTACTAGCTAGAGTAAAATAAGTCCAGCCCCCGAACTTTTTAGGCTGCTGGACCGTCCGACGGTTTTTGCTCAGGTTTAAAAACTGCTCAAATCGTGGTTCTGGTTAAGGGAATGTTAAGGGAATGTTGAAGATTTAAGGGAATGTTAAGGGAATGTTGAGGATTTAAAGGCATGTTTTAAGGGAATGTTTTTTTTAAGGGAATGTTCATTTTTTTTAAGGGAATGTTCTATGGGGTTTACATGAAGGCTTAGAGGAATGTTTCGAAGCGTTAAAGGAATGTTGTTAAGGGAATGTTGATTTAAGGGAATGTTAAGGGAATGTTAAGGATTTAAGGGAATGTTTTAAGGGAATGTTTAAGGGAATGTTTCAACTGCAAAATTTTGAGTTTTTTTAAAACCTGAGCGAAAACCGTCGGACGGTCCTGGTCTGCTGTTACATGTACCACCGTAAGAATAGCAATACTACTAACCGATACCTACTAGCTAGTGGTACCGTAGAATAGCTAGCTAGCCATTTTAAATATCGCATTCCTTGAATAATGGATCTCTGAAGCTTTTAATTTGTACGGTACGGTACGGTATGGTGCGGTACGGTGCAGTGCGGTGCGCAGGTACAAAAATCGTCAACGAAAATTCTCTGCAAA
>CAICTM010002829.1:0-11213 GCA_903772945.1 Seminavis robusta | reverse complement strand
GGGCTCCACTGGAACTGGACGTGTCACGGTCGATGATGGTTCGATGGTGATGTAGTTGGTAGATCCTTTGGTTGGTGATGTCACTGCTCTCACACTCCTGTGAGATGGCTGTTGCAGGACAAGTTGTGTCTGTCACTGCTCTTACAATCCTGTGAGATGGCTGTGGCCAGAAACTTGTTAGTCGTCATAGTTGTATCTATAGTTGGCTTTATTTGATGTACTCACGTACTTCTTTTGTTGGTGTGAGACTAAGGTGGTTGCAATCTCTGTACAGTAGTTGCAGTGGAGCTGAGGTGTGCACCCTCTTGTTGTTTCTATTGATCAGGTTGCCACTTGTGTGTCAAACTCTGTCTGCTCCAGCCATCCTGTGGCTTGGTTCCTTGTCTTGTGAACTCTTGAGTCGCTTGTAGCTAGCTACTCGGTTCAACGTTCACTGTTTGTCTGCTGTTGTTGCAGTTGCCGTTATTGTAGATGCAATTCTGGTTTGGTGTCGATTACGTTGTAATCGGTTTGGTAGTGGTAGATACCGTTGTGGGCTGTTGTTGCCATTGGTAGCGGTAGATACCGTTGTTGGCTGTTGTAGCCATTGGTAGCGACTCTAGCTTAGTAATAGGTAAAATCTGTTTTACTGTTAAGCTATTTCAAGAAGTGATCTTTCTCCATGTATTTCTGGATTGATTCAACTTCAAAGGTATATAGTGAAGGGGGTGACATATAGATCAGTAAACTCCCCATGTATGTAACTAGGAATAGATATAGCATATCCCTATCAACTAGATTGGGATAAACAGACTAACTTGTATGTAGGTGTCTGTAATAACAACCTCCAACACACTCCTGCAAGGTTCCATAAAGGATACCGTGGAACGAATAATTAATGTAAGGATGGTTGCTCCATAAGGAACAGTTGTTGGTCGAGAGAGACCAATTGCTAGGTTGCTTGGCATTCCGCTTGGTGGCGAGAAGCTTGTCGTCCATAGCAGTGTTGACAAATCTGTCACAGTCAATGTGGACATGTGGACAGTGTCGTCATGAAAAGCCATTGTGGCTACCACTCCTGTGAGTGTTGCCACTCCTGTATGACTTGCTGTGCAGTTGATGCCGTCACTTGATGTTGCTGTATTCGAAACTGGGTAGTTCCGATCACTTGTTGAACCGTGGACTGGGAAGTTCCGGTCACTTGGTATTGCCGTAGCTGGAAACTAGAAAGTTCCGGCTGCATTCTCGTAGACTCAAACTGTGCTCTTGACTGTCGGTGTAGACTGAACTGGACATTCTGAACTGGACATTGGTATTCCATGGTCTCAATCGACAATGATGTTTGGAAACATCAATCCATTCAGGCTTGATACTGGATTTGGAAATCAGGTGAGCATGAGTCTGCGCAAAAGCTTGGTAGCTATCTGGAGTCAGCTTGTTGTCCATTGGAATGGAACGTGAGCTGTCTATTCTTGTTGGATGTCCAAGAAGTGTTGGATGTTCTGCTGTTGTCTTTCCAGAGGAATGGAATCCTCTTCTTCCCAGCTGGGAAGCTTTCTTCCTTCATCACGGCCCCCTCTTCTTTGGAATCGAATGGCTATGACTTGTTGTACATGAAGGTGTGCTTGCTTGATGTGAACCTTGGTTTGCACCTCTTGTAGATGGATGCTGGCAACTGGTGGCGTTCCGTCGAACGGTTGCTTGCTTTGAGCTGGTTCCATGGTGGAACTGTTCCGTGTGGAACTGTGGGAATCCTCTTCAGAAGATATCCCGGTAGCACTGGTGTGTGGCTACCTTGCTTGAGTAAGCTGCTCTGCCTTCGATAGGCATTCTGTGGTCACACTTGCAATCTCATGATGATCTTCTGAGTCGATCCCGAGCGTCAAACATGAATCGATCTCGTGGTCACTGCTTGTGATTCGATCGATCGTGTCATTCGATCTGCATGATCGTTTCTTGTCATATCGATCTGGATATGTCTGTCAGTCAATCTGTATGTCATGGTAGATCGATCGGAGAATTCAAAGGAAGGTTGAAAAAGGTTTGAGACTTTGGTTTTGGGTGCGTACAACTTTATCAATAACACTCCTGCTGTCACTGTTGCACACTTCTGTGAGCTAGCTGTGGCAGGACTTGTACTTTGTTGTAGCCAAAGCTGCTGGTTGGTTTGGACATGGATGCAACTTGGATTGCTGTGCCGAGCTGGAGGCGGTGCCTCTAGGATTCTTGAGAATCGATAGCACTCAAGTGTCTATCAGTGCTTGGGTAAGCAGTCTCCTCACTTGGAAAGGCTGTGTAATCCAGGTCTCACGTCGTCGTGCCGTACTGGCTTGCAATGAGTCAAAAACAAACCTACCATGGAAGTATGTTGCTCGGCATCACGTTGGTGACGAGAAGCTGAGCGGTGGAGACGAGACAATACGGAAAATGTCATCGTCAGAAAAGTTTCCTTGTGGCGTGGCACTTCCTGCTGGGAGTGTGCCACTCCTGGAAGACTGTGTCGGATGATACCGTCACTTTGTGTACCTGCGGCTCAGACGTGGAAGTTCGGCTGCATTGAACTTGATGGGGCTTGAAGCCCTTCGTAGATGGAAGCTGGTTGAAGCTTCTGGAATCGTAGACTTGTGGGAAGTGATGCCCTATTGGAAGGTGCATTGAAGCTGGAAATGATGTAGCTTTGAAGTCACGGACATGTTGGGTTCAACTGAACCTAGTTCTTGGATTGTCTCGATGTCTGAAGATGGATTGAGGAAATGGTTGAGTTATTGTTCCTCTTGTCATGGTTGTTTATACTCATGTGAGACTCGTGACTGCTGGTGTCGTCACTTGTGGTGACTGGGCCGTCACTTGGTACACTTGTACCTCATTTGGTGTTGCCGTAGCTGAGACTGGGAAGTCAGGCTATAGCGACACTTGGGAGAACTGTTGTGGGCTGGAACTAGGAGGAAGTTCCTTGCCACAACGATACTTTGAGTTGGGGCTGGAAGCCCTTGAAGTTTGGAAACTTGTAAGGAAGTATTCGGTAGTAGTTGTGGATGCTCCAATTGATGGGCTCCACTGGACCTGGAGTGTCACGGTCGATGATGGTTCGATGGTGATGTAGTCGGTAGATCCTTTGGTTGGTGATGCCACTGCTCTTACACTCCTGTGAGTTGCTGTGGCAGGACAAGTGTTGGTCTGTCACTGCTCTTACACTCTGTAGGGCTGTGGCAGGACTTGTTAGTTGTCCGTGTTGTATTTATATGTTGGCTTGATTTGATGTACTCACTACTTCTGTTGTTGGTGTGAGACGAGGTTGGTTGCAATCTCTGTACAGTAGTTGCAGTTGAGCTGAGGTGTGCACCCTCTTGTTGTTTCTTTTGATCAGGTTCCCGCTTGTGGGTCAAAATCTGTGCTCCAGCCATCCTGTGGCTTGTTCCTTGTCTTGTGAACTCTTGAGTTGCTGCTTGTAGCTAGCTACTCGGTTCAACGTTCACTGTTTGTTCTGCTGTTTTTGCAGTTGCCGTTATTGTAGATGCAATTCGAATTTGGTTTGGTCGATTCATTGTAATCGGTTTGTAGTGGTAGATACCGTTGTTGGCTGTTGTTGCCATCGATGCTGGCTGTGATGTAGCCATTGATGGTTGTTGGCCGTGTAGTTGTGCATTGTGTGGCCATTGATGGTTACGGCATTGCCTATAAAGGCGGATGTTATGATGATTTTGTTTGTAGATTGTAGGTTTTGGATTTGGGTACCCTCACACTCCTGTGCACTTTGCTGTGATCAAATAGCAAGGGCATGGTCTTGTAATGGTATCTGTTGTTGCCTACCTAGAGGCTGTTGTGGCCTCAGGTTTGCCTGTTTCATAAGGAGGAAGTGCTGTGGATTAGTTTCACAATACACATTCCAAAAATTGGTAGTAGGAGGTGCTGTGGCTAGGATGCCACAATACACACTCCAAAGAAAGGGTAGGAGGTGTTGAGTAAACTCAATACACACTCCAAGGAAAATATTCAATGCTGGTGGAAGCACTCCTGTGCTTCCTGTAGCATTTCGCTTGCACTGCATGCTCTGGTAGCTTGTGTGCCGGTAGCTAGCTTTCGCTTGCACTGCATGCTCTGGTAGCTTGTGTGCCGGTAGCTAGCTAGCTACCTGGTGCAGGACATGCTCTGGATTCGCCATACTACATGTAGCATGCTTGGATTCGCCATGCAAATCCTCTTGTTGCCGACGTACGGAGATCGTGAGATCTGGTGCCGTACACTCCTGGAAAGATACCTTTTCGAGAAAAGATACCTTTTTCGCGTTCAGTGTCTGTTCTTCTTGCGGCCACTGAATTGCTTGCCATGCCTGGTTCTTCGCCGTTCCGTGGAACTGATGGCAGTCAGCGATTTTTCTCACAAAAAGCAACTTGTTCCTGTTGTGTTTGGTGGCTTTCGCTCTTGTTCGAACACAATAGTAGCGACTGGCTAGTAGTAGTAGCCGTCGTTGTTCTTGTTCCTGTAGGAGTAGCCGTTGTCGTGGTTCGATCCATTGATCGTTGACTGGCTGCTGCTTCGGATTTCTTTCAATTTTGGTTGAACGATGGGCTGCGTTGCCGACGGATGCAACTTGGTTTCTGTTGCGTTCGAGGGCTTGCACTCTTCAGGGCCTGACAGTATAGTAGCCCACTTCTGTGTATGACAGTCCTTCCGTAGGACCTGTCGTTGCCTTGTAAACGGCCTGGCAGTAGCCGTCTTGTCGTGCCTGATTTTTCGTCGCACCTCAACTCTATCAGCTCTGGTTGGATGGCTTGATAGTGAGGCTAGAGGAGCTCCCGCAGAAGTACCTCTGCTGCGATTCGGTGCTTCCTGTTGGATTTTGTTATCCAACTTCTCTTTTGTCGTAACACTTGGTGTGTCGCTCGTTGGCTTCGTACGTCCACTTGGTTCCGTAGTAGCCTTGCTGCACTCCGTGTGGTAGCTGCGCTTCGTAAAATAGCTCCGCCCCGTACAGTAGCCTTGGCTCTGTTGCTCCGTACAGTAGCGTCCTTTCTTGCTTGACTCGTTGTGGTAGCTAGCTTGGTGGCTTGGCCGTCACTCCTGCACTTCGAACGTGCGGATAGATGAGTCGAGTCTTCTCTTGTAGTTTGCTTTCGTATCAGAACTGGGATAGTGTATCTCCAGTCATACGATAGCTGTCTGTTTTCTTCTCTGTTTGCTTGGACTTCGTGCAGTCTCCGTGGCAGCCTGTGGTGCCACTCTTGTAGTTGTTTTTCGTACCGTCACTGCACCCATAGGTTGCAGTCATACGATGGCTGTATATTCCGCAGCACAAAATCTTGGTGTTCGCTCGCTCACTCCTGTGAGCTTGTTTCTTTCTTGCTCTGGAGCTCACTCCTGGAGCTTCGTTTCCTTTGATCCGGAGCTCACTGCTTGCTCCAACTTGATTGGTCGTAACTTAATCAGTTCCTGTTGGATTCGTCATGCGGAATTTTGCCTGTTGAGCTGTTTTGGTAGCCCTTATAGTGGGGCTCGGCACTGTCTGCCTGAACTGCTCGTTGAACTGTTTACCTTGGCATAGACTTGGATATCATGTAATAGGATATGTCGATATCGACTTCGCCATTGGCGAGATCTCGAATTCTAGATGAGCTTCGAGAGATAGACACTCTAGCTTAGTAAAGGTAAAAATACTGTTTTACTGTTAAGCTATTTCCAAGAAGTGATCTTTCTCCATGTATTTCTGGGATTGATTCAACTTCAAAGGATATAGTGAAGGGGGTGACCATATAGATCAGTTAAACTCCCCATGTATGTAACTAGAGAATAGATATAGATATCCCCTATAACTAGATTGGGATAAACGACTAATTTGTATTGAGGTGTCTGTAATACAACCTCCAACAGATCTCATCGATCTATCTTCCTGAAGTGCATGGTTGGCCCTGGAGGGCTTTCCCACTTTACTAAACCTATAGACCTTCATCCGTCCATTCATTTGCTCCGTCCCATCGCTCCTTGCATTCGTCTCTTCGACCTAACTTCCTAACCTTTGTAGTTGCATCATCTAGTCGACCATTGTCCTCGTTCCTCGTACACCTGGCCATCTGATGATGATCGGATAACCATCTGATTTGAGTCACACATCCCCAATCACGAACCGTGACTGCGGATCCCAAGTCGTCTGTCCGTCATACGAAAATACCTTTCTAACAATTGCGATACAGCATACCGTAGTATAGGGTTAGTGTCCAATAAGCCAGCCGATTGCTTATTATATTCTCCCTCCGTATTAGAAAAGTTACGGACGGAACCTTTGAGGGCCAGTCCACTTCCAAAGGCAACGAAGAGGCAAAAATGCGCGGCTAGGTTCTGTGGGATCAGGGGAGATAAATCGATCACCAACATGGGGGCAGAAGGGCTTGGTTTTTGGCTTCCGACCCGGGAGGATTATGCGTCCTCACTGGACGAGATTGTGACAGAAACTAGCTGGAAATTTCTATACCGGAACGTAGCATGGTTCAATTGCAGGAGTGCCTAAGACAGCATGGCTTGCTTCATCAAGCCGTGTTAAGTTTGGCATTCCCAAAGAAAGTTCTGGGATTGCATCGACATGCTCTATCCGTGTATGCAGAATTCGACCATCTCACCCACAGTCCCCTGCAACCACATAGAAACCCGTTCGTCTTTCGCTCAGTCCTCACGATCCAGTTCGCTATGACTGCAGGAAAATGGATGGGATTATCTAGCTAAAAATGACTGCATACTGAGTAGTTGTTTACCAATAGAGAAATATTTAACATTGAATTACAGAGCAGTAGAAATGGTGATATCCAGTCACTCTTTGCTAGAACTGTGTGATATCAAAAGATCCATCTGCTCTAACCAAAACGGCAATGGTGAGTTCAGAGAAGAACTCCCCAGCTTCCAAAGAATACAACACTGTCTGGTTGGTGGCTGTCATAGTGATCCAACCATTGGGTATGCCGTCACCCCGCCTGTCAGATACAATCAATCTGTAGGATGTTTCAGTGTTGACAGGGAAGAGAGAGGAATAAAGATAATATGCAAACTCCAGTGGACCACCTGATTCCTGTGTATCCCAAACACCAGTCACATTGGTTTCCTTCTGCCAAACCCACGATGTTTCATAAGGTTTATGATCAGTTTGGATATTCAGCATGACATCAGTAGGTCTGGCTGGAAACCACCCAGGCCAATCAGGTGGAACTTCTGTGAGTTCGGCACATGTGGCAACAGGAGGAGTTTCATTGAGGGAACAATCACACTGCAGCAAAGAACAAAGATGCTTGGGCACAGTTCCTGAGAAGAGATTCCCATATAGCCTGAATCCCATAGATGCATTCAGTTGGATGGGTAGGGTTCCCATCAAAATATTGTTCTGAAGACCCAGATATGTCAAAGATTTCATCATACCAACTTCAGTTGGGATGGTTCCGGTGAATTGGTTGTCATAAAGGTGAAGCTCCAACAATGATGTCAGGAGCCAAAGCTCCATGGGAACCGAGCCAGTGAACTGGTTGTCATTTAACCACAGTCTAGTCAAAGAAGTACATGCACCAAACTCAGAAGGAACTGGACCGGTCAACAGATTCTGATGAATGCCAAACCTCACCAGTGAGGTTTGGAGACCAAACTCCGAGGGAATCTTTCCAGATAACTCATTTTCTTGCAACCACAGCCTTTTCAATGCAGTCAATGCACCAACCTCGGAAGGAACTGGACTGGTCAACTGGTTCTGATCAATGCTAAGCCTCTCCAATGAGGTCAGAAGCCAAGCTCAGATGCAACGGGGCCAGTCAACTGATTGGCAGACAGGAAAAGCCAGCTCAGTGAGGTCAGGAACCCAAGCTCAGGAGGAATCCGACCGGACAACTGATTCCCCGCCAGCCAAACAGTTTCCAATGAGGTCAGGAGCCCAAACTCGGAAGGAATTGGATTAGTCAACTGGTTGCCAGATAGGTCAAGACTGTCCAATGAGGTCAGGAGCCAAGCTCCGAAGGCACTGGTCCTGTAAACTGATTGTTGAAAAGGTCAAGACTGCCCAGTGAGGTTAGGAGCCCCAGCTCCCAAGGCAGTGGACCGGTAAACTGATTATGAAAAAGGTCAAGTTCATCCAGTGAGGTCAGGAGCCAAACATCAGAAGGAAATTTACCAGTCAATTCATTCAGCCCCAAGCTAAGTTGGGACAATGAAGTCAATAGTGAAATCTCGGAGGGAATTTTGCCAGTGAACCGATTTCCCGACAAACTCAAATGTATCAAACCAGTCATCTCATAGAGTTCTGTTGGTAACAGAGATGAAATTGGTCCAGCAATGTCATTGTTCAACAAGTCTACAAGGGACAAGGAAGTCAATAGCGCAATCTCAGGTGGCACAAATGGGGGGAGACCAGATTGCTCAAGTTGTTGCATATTCAGAGATGTGAATTGCCCTTGGCTGTTGCAGGTAGGTGCAGGTTCTGGCAATTCAAAGTATGACCCAAATAAAAATATACCAAAGCCACTGGAGAACCAGTTGCACTCTTCGACGGTGTCATCCATCCATCGTTCCTTTATAAGAGGATTCCAACTTTCTCCTTCAAAGGAGTAAAAGAAGGCAGCAAGAGCAAACAGCTGCACCTTCCTCCATTCTGGAAGAAAGTGATATTTTGGTGATTGGCTACCCATTGCCATGCTCTCCATTGAGGGGTTTCACTACCACTATTGATGCTGGCGAAAGTGTAGTCTTGTAGGCTACCCAACAGCATGTCAAGAGAACCAGTGGGAGCGGTGGATGGGACTTCAGAGGGTTCCATGGAGCCAAAAACTGTTGGAGCCTCAGTTGACTCAACTACGACCACTGTAGGCTCCTTGTTCTTTTGTGTTCGCACCACGAATCCCACAACAATGGCAGCAACCAGCAACAACCAAAGAACTGCTGCAATGAAAGTTCTCTGTTGCTGCTTCCTTTGGAGTTCTCGATGCTGGTTGGTTTCCAGATCAACCGGATTGGCATGCATCAAATCAGCGGTATCATCCTCTACAGCATTAGCCCTTACCAACCCTTCATTATTTGTCGAATATTGTGGGCCACTTTGAGTCCCCGAATTGGCACCAACAAGGCCATAGTTTAAGTTTGGGTTTCGTTCCATCTGTCCTCCTGGTGCACCCAGGAATGCACCTGGCTGAGATTGTGGATTCATCTGATGGTTACCCGTTGTTCGGTGCAAGGCAGTTTGTGGGACAGCATCTCCTGCTGTGGGGGGCCCTACCACAATTCCAAGAGCAGCTTTTTGTGTGTTGTCATCATTTGTGTTGACAATGGCTGCATTGGCATTTTCTAGATTTTCTTTGGCAGTAAGATGTTCCGCGGCTGCAAAACTGGATTGACCTGCCACAATTTGCATAATTTCTTCTTCTCTGGATTCACTTGTTTCTCGACTGAGACTTTGTTTCGTGTTCAAATCTCTGACCCTGGCAATTTCTTCATCCTTTTCCAACTGTTTGGCATCCAAAGCGGTTGCTTGGTAAGAATATCCAGGACAACGGGGTCCATGACTTCTTCTTCTCCTTCTTCTTTACTGAATTCCTCCGCTTGGAATTGAGCAGCTTCGGCCTCGGCCCTCTCAAGGAGAATATCCCGTACCGCTGGATCGAGTGTATCGCTCCCATTGGTACCAGTGCCAGGAGATTCTTCCTCGTCCTTCATCTTCTTACTAACAACCTCTTCTTTCATCTTTTCTTTCCTACTAGCTAGTAGTTCGGATATAAGCAGTAATGGTCCTCAATTTCTTGCCCCTGATCCCTCAGAACCTAGTCCTGAATTTCGACTGTTCTTTGCTTAAGCCTGGCCCCGGCTGGCTTCCGTAGATAGTTTCCCTACTCTAAACCCCTTTTCGACAGTAAGCAGATGTGTTCTGCCAGAGATATTTGAGGTGCTGCAAAGGTCATTATTAGCTTGTTCCTATAAATCCTTGAGCCGACTTTCTTTTTTGAGTGCCACGTGAATCAATCGAAGAATGGTTGATATCGGATGTGCTGTATTGGCAGCTGAACCAGCTTAATACTGATTCCAGTAAGATCCTCCCGCTTCCACTTCTATTTCGTCTCCTGGAGACGATTTGCTTTAGGGGTAATGGTACCGATGGGGGCAGAGGTTTGAATTATACCCGGCGCGCATTACTTAGAAGACCCTGTAGAAGTCTACGTATTTGACTAGTATTGTAATGACGGGATACAGTCAACGCATGTACATGCACATGAAAGTCGCCTTGCGTTCTTCACATTTTAAAAGTTGGCTCCTGATTTTTCGGGGTCACCTGTGATTTGATTGGACGCTTGATCTATAGAACAAACCTGCTGATGATTCAGTGCTGATGGATGCAGTAATAATTTTCATGGACGATCTTAAAATGGCCAATCAAGCAGAGACACTGGTTCCTGTTAAGAGCATTTCGGTTTTAAAGCACTTTTTTTCAACATGTGGAGAAAACTCGTTAAAACCCGGTTCGGACTCACGAAAACGTGTTAATCCTGCTTTGAAGTTATATAAGCGGTGTCCTGTAATGTTTACAGAGAACCCGAATGTTCCGAATGGAGAAGCTAATGGATCTCGGCTTTTTGTGGGAAAGGTGAATGTGAGGGATTGTTGCACCCCCATGGTTAATCAACTCGACAACGGCTGAAAGATTCGGGCTTTTTTCACAGGTCAAGTCAAATCTAACCTTGTGGAACATGAAATAGAGACTATTATGCCACGTAATTTTTATGTAACGGAGCAAAACTACACTTTCAGCACCAGATAGTTTTATGACGGAGAAGTAGTACACACCAAGATGAAGAGTAAGCAGTTCACGATTATCAGCAATTCTGCGACAACTGGATACAAATTACAGGGATATATTGCAGTGTGGTTATTGGTATATTCATGGCGATACTGTCTAAACTGGGCTTACGTGGTTGTATCAAGGGTGCGAACCATGAGTGGTTTGTTCTTATTGAATAAGCTGGATTGGTATCCAAAGAACTTTTCCATGCCACAACGAATGATATACATGCTTGCAAGATTTATGGATACTATTGGGCTTTCCGTCCTAGGAGAAGACAATACGGTATTAATATGTTTCCAGCGAGAAGACGGGTTCTTGTTATAAGTATAACGGTTGTGATATAGGGTAAATTATCTGTATATAAAAACTTTTATTACTACAACTACTTTCTAGATTCAGCATTGCAACTTCGTACGTCATTAATGTCAGTCATTGAAAAAAA
>CAICTM010002828.1:0-11219 GCA_903772945.1 Seminavis robusta | reverse complement strand
TCATGTTGTGATTCTGATGCTGATTGCCAAGGCGGTTGTGGTTTGCTGGATCGTCTACGCAGTCCAAAAGAGTCGCGAATCGGCCGAGTTTGCAAACCAGTACGAGGCCGCAACCTCCAAGATCATTGAAAGCTACGAAGGCATTGTTCACAAGATGGGCGCCATTGGTGGTCTGGGAGTGCAGCTCACCTCGCAAAGTGTCGAGGAGGGCACTCCTTTCCCCTTCGTCTCGCTACCACACTTTCACTTACGCGCGCAGAATGCAAAAGATCTTTCTGGTGCACTCGCGGTTACCATTAATCCTGTAGTACATGCCCATCAATTCCAAAAGTGGGATGAGTTTGTCAACGACCCACACAATAATGCATGGATGTAAGTATACCGGTACCATACAGCCCGACACCAATCAGCATGACCATACCGTACCGTACCCTTGTCACTAACTCAGCGACACCACGCCTCTATCCTCTCTTTTACCGGTAGCAAGGAGATCTCTGACTACCAGGACGCATTGGGCATTAATCAGTTTGGAGATGATACGTACGATCAGCAACGAAGAATCGTTTCCAATCGAACGGTTGATGTCATGCGCTACTTTAATGCATCAAGTATGCCCGTCCCAGAAGATGGCCTCTCAGAGAGCTACTATCTTCCCCAGTGGCAAGGCAGTCCCTTGGCACACAATGGCAACCGTGTCAACGTCAACTCACTACGCCAACCCCAACTTCGTGACGCGTCCTTTTGGATTTTGCAGCACAAGACGGCCTTTGTCGGCTCCTTTCTGGTCGGCAAACCAGGTACCATATCGAATCCACATCCAGTGACGTCGCTCTTGGCCTTTCTCATGAGTGCCAAACAAATGAAAGAAGGTAAGAACTGGAGTTGATCAATGGATGTCTGCTGGATGCTGATGGCTTCCCTGCCTCACCAATGCGGTTGCAATCCAACTTTGTCTCCGTATTGCGTGTCATCTCTGTTCAAGTATCCTACGAGGGCGATCCCTTATCACCAGTGCACTTCCCCATCTTTGACAGCTTTCAAATGAGTAGTCGCAGAGTCGTGGCCATGATGTCAGTCTACATCCATTGGGCATCCTACCTCCAGAACATACTTCCTTCCATCAGTAACTGCAGTCTCTATGTTGTCCTTGAAAACTCGTGTCAAGGACCTGCTAGTCCGCGCCAGTTCACTTACATTGTACAGGCGAAGTCGAGACACATTCCTCGTTTCGTTTCTGGTAATCTCGTTCGTATGATGGGTAGTGGGAACTGATGTCGAAGTTTCCCCGTTGCTGCTTTGCTCGACGTCGTCATTGTCATTCCCGCCGACCCTCGACGAGGAGTAGCTCGACGAGCTCCCGTCGTTGATTTGGGCATCTTCGTTCTCGACTTTACCAGTAGCCACCATCATGATTGTCTTTTGGTTCTTCGAATGGGATCAAGAGAGTATCAAGAGCAAAAAATAAGCAAAAACGGCAAGCTAGCGTGATCAAAGCAGTCTCCTGCGCCTTACTTGATCATCTCCAGTGAAGTGATGCCGACATGCCGATACTAGTACCGTCATAGAATTGCGTACCAGTAGAACATGGGGAAAATGTGGTTGTTTTGTGAATGCCTGAATTACCAGGGAAACTCGGGAAACCTCCTTCAATCAGCATTGATACAAGAGACATCGTTACCAGCCACAACATTTCTGCAACTCCCGGAAAAGCTGATTGAGCTGGCGAGAGGCTTCCGCCAGCTCTTCCGTCTCTCGAGTTACGAGTATCACTCGGTAACTCAGTAAGAATGTAGAGTGTGAGGTACTGGCTAGCCATCATCGAGAAGAGGGATGACCTGGAGAAAAGGAGGAGAAAAGGGGTGAAAGGCAGTGATCTGATTCGTCGATGAGTACCGAAGAACAACAAATACGTCAGGAAGTATTCAAAAATATATAACGTACCGTTCTAAGTATTTACAGGGGAAACTGTGCTACCAAGTGCGAATTTTCGTGTTTCTGTTTTCGGAAGAAGAGGATTCCTCCGTTCGTTCGATCGACGATCGACAATGACAACAACCACCGGAGAGCCACTCGACAGTCATTATCTTGGCCAAAAAAGCGAGTAGCAGCAGCAAACCATCATCATGGATAACACAACAACAACAGCAGCAGCTACCACAACTGGCGCTGCCACAACAGCCACAGGAATGGGATGCCAAAGCCAGAATAGGAACTCGCAACAGAAGAGAGCATATCACGCCTCCAACAACAACAGCAGATCCAAGAGAGCGAGAGAAGAAGGACCGCAAACAACACTGGGAGGAGTGGTAGCAGAAGTCTTTGATCCACTCAAGAACTGTGTCATCTGTAAGGCCAGACATCTTGGTCTCAGAGTCCCAAAGAGATCTCACTCTGTCTTCTGTATTAAGAATACAATAACAAAAGGACAAGGACCTTTGAATGCGCTGACAATGGAGACAATCAAAGAAAGCAGGAGACTCACAAGGCAATTCAGTGCTCCTCTTCCACTCAATGAGAGAGGAAGCTGGAGGCATTCGACAAGAGAAAATGGAGAAGCATTCTTTGCTGCTAGAACAAACACAGCCAAGGCCACAACCAAACCAAGTCCACAAAAGCACAAGGAAATTGCAACTCCAGCTGTGTTCTGCGAGAAAGTCACCGCTCTTGTAGAGGATGCCACCTTTGTGGAGAAGCACAAGACCAAAATAGCTCCCCTGGCAATGATAGCTATGGCAGAAGCAGTGTCTGAGTCGATCACCAGATCCAAGAACAAGGAGCTTTTCAATCAACACTTCGAAGGACTCACCATGACAGTCCCAGCCACAAAGGATCAATTCGAGTCTCCTCACTACCACTCCATTGTTGGGCAGAAACTCCTTCTAGTGGACTGGAATCGATGTGGAATTACAGTTCCTTGTCCTGATGGTACATGCTCTGGCATACTCAAGAATGATAGAAGCCATTGGTCCAGGAACAAGACTCTGCATCCAATCTTTGGCATTGCTGGACCTCCATCTTGGTGCATGGTCATGTCCATGGTCTGTAGCTGCTGCAAGAGGAGATTTGATTCCAACCAAGCTGAGGTATTGGTGTCAATCCCAGAGCATGCTTCCATGCTGTACCCAGTAGAGCCAAAGTATGCCTTTCCCAAAACAGACTATCACTTGGAGAGGACTGCAACTGAGGTGTTTGATACCATCATGGTTACATATGGCAATGGAGACCTATGCAGCAGACTCATGTACAATGCAGTGAACAGAGAGTATATCAAAGCAATGATGTCCTACTATTCTTACTGGCAAGGTAATGAAAGGGAGCCTCCTCCCTTCCTTCCAAAGGATGGAACTTACATCAGACAGTATCCTCCTCTTGGTGACACCATCCGTGACTACTTTGATAGGGCTGCTGCATCCAACAGGAACCCATGGAGGATCAGTGACAATGCCAGGCACACAAGGGAGATCCAAAGTGTCAGCTGCAACAAGGGAATCTTCTGCCAAGACCACACTTTCCAGCCAGTCAAAAACTACATGAGGAAGGAAACTGGAGGAGCCCTTGCTGTCTGGGATGCTGCCACTGAAACTGGAGAGATTGCCTCTGCTGTTCTTGTTCCCACCACCAAGACAATCCACTTCTCTCATGCTGCCATGCAGCTAGCAAGAAGACCCAACTTCAATCCAGCTGTCATGTATAGTGACACCTGGCCCAACAAGGATGACTACTGGGAGCAACTCTTTCCAGGTATCGAGGGAAGACTTGGCCTGTTCCATTATGAGAAGAGAATACTGTCAACTTTGAGAAAGGGACATATTGACTATTTCGAAGCTTTGAATGCTCTCTTGGATTGCCTCTATGAGTACTTACCAGAAGACTTTGAGAAGGTTCTCTATGCTTTGAAACATGGCCTCTTGTCCTCCAATGGCAAGCACTATTCCATGGTGGAGATCTCAGACATGCAATCATCCAAGGTCTTCCGTGACAGATACTCCAAGTACCTAAGGAAGAAGATGAGGTCACCAGAGACTATGAGACAGAGACTACAGCAGTGGTTCTGCAGGTACAAGGTGACAGCCAGTGAGGGCAGCCAACCTGGCCAAGGAAGACTGGATCCTGTCAAGAAATTTACCTTGTTCACTCCAGACACCAAGCCAGCAGTAGACAACTGCATTGAGAAGCCATTCACTTGTCTGATCCACTACCAATGGAGCAAATGTATGACACAATCCAACCATCTCCCAACTCCAAGCACAAGCTTCCAGAGTACCTATCAAGGAGAGGAGAGTCAAAGTTAGAGGCATTCCATGACAAGTTTGCCCATTTTGGCAATGGTGGAATGAGAAGGAGCCTTGCTGATGCTCTCAACCTTGCTGGCACTGCTAGATACAACCTCAAGATTCGCCACAAGAGAGCCTTCCTGTCAAGAATCAGCGAGGCAGAAAGGAGGTCAATTCCAGCTGGATGGGAGAAGGTTGTTCCCTACTGGAACCACTCTGAGCTTGCTTACCTGAATGAGATGGCAGAGGCTGTTGGTCTGGAAAGCATTTCCAAATGCAGAGCCTTGCCAAAGGACACTGGAGAGCGATTCTTCTCAGAGTTCATTGTTGCATTCAAGCCACAGAGACAAAGGTATGCTCCTGCACTAATAAGCTAAAAGCTAGTGTAAGATTTTCGAGTGTTTTTTGAGTTTGAGAGAATGAAGTTATGAGAGAGATTAGAAAGCTATGAAAACTAATCAACGAGAGAGATCATCATCAAAGGATCGTAGATCTGGCTTCCGCGGGAGACTATAAAGTGTGATAGAGTAGGTTGTGGTAGTATCCTACGTCTCTCCACGTCCTAAAACGGAACGCGTGAAGGTTTGTCTAGCCTGGATCTAGTAGCGTGGAAGTACTCCACGCTGGACAATATCTAGAGCGATGTTTCTTCATCAAACCTAGTATGACTAGCCGGGTCATTGAGAACCCTGTCTCGATGATTATTCACGAAGACTCATTAATGAGTCGAACTCAACCCAATCTAGGAGTCTGCGAATAAGCTAAGAGCTGTGTATTGAATTCGCCCCTGACAAGGGTCACAGAAGGCGCGACAGCATTCGGACAAGGAGAACATATGATTTAAAGTGCGGGGCACTCTCATGAGATTTGATGTAGAACTGTGCGTCGCACGATGGCAATCCTACAAGGGGATCAGGCCTTGTATGGGTTTATATACTTATGTTCCAAGTCTGGTAGACTGGTCCGCCGTTGGCGTAGCATGTTGGAGCCGTACAGTGCATTTGTCTTGACTCGGTCTATAGTGTAAGACTTTGTACTTTGCTGACGTACTTGCGGTGCTGATACTGTTGAAAACTCACAGTATCGTTGACATGTATTGATGAGGGACACCATGCGCGTTTTCCCTATCGTTTTTTGTTGGATTAGTGTTGGGACGTTCCTTAATGTACTTCAGTTGGCTTCGAACCGGACGTTGTGAATCGCGTCACGATTGAACACGGGCTGTGCGGGCGTTGCAGAAGGTGGTATGAATCGTGGCATTCATTGCAAAGCGAACCGCCGTGAGGACTCCATCCCAGGATCCATTCAGAGGTCGTCTTGCACTTAATGTTTTGAACAGCGATCAAGTTACGTATGTTTTGATGAGCACGCTCACCATGAGTTGGCTTGAGGGTTACGCGTGGTGATGAACTTGCGACGAAGTCCATATTCATCCCGGAGTGTCTTTTCGACCTCTGCGCGAACTCACGTCCTCTATCCATGATAACCTCAGCAGGCCTGGATACCGAGTAAGCCACGTTTGTTCTAGGACGATGGCTATTCGTCTGCTGCCTTGGAGCAAATCTCTGCAATCTCGAACCATCCGGTTACGGGATCAATCATTGTCAAGCAATGATGTGTGCAGGAATTCTTTTTCTTGGGATCCCCGAGTTGTAAGGACCTATCAGGTAAATACATAGTCTTTCCAAGGGATCTCCTCGCAAGTCTTGGAGGCATCAATCCCAGCTTACGCGTCTTGGGTTTGTTCATCTGGCAGCTTTTGGCAACGCTGACATACGGTCTGCACAGTCCTGCGCAGCCCTTTCCAGGTGTAGTGTTGGCTGATGGTAGTTCATGTGCGAGTCTGCCAGGATGCATCAGCCAACCATGGTACCATTCAACTAGCTCTTCTGCATAGTATTTAGGTACGGCGATTTTCTCGTCCTTGACTACTAAGTCGTAGGATTATCCCCTCTGGGGAAAGATTGCTTCTTGTAGTCGTTTGGCTTGTCTGAGGAGCTTCTTGATATCGTTGTCGTCTTCCTGACGATGTTCGATCTCGGGAAACGAGAGAGGGAACTCGCTGAGGGAAGTCCTCTTCGTCTGCAGCATGAGTCAGCGATCTCGCTGGCGTCCATCTGTTCTGAAGAACCGTCGTTGTTGAGGATGTTAAGTCTCGAAAACCATCAGCGACGATGTGTCGTTCGCCCTGGATTACCGTAGTTCAGGGCCGATATTCTTCCAGAATAAGGCGCCATCGCATTACGCGATCGTTATTGAAGTTCTTACATTGAAGATTCTTGTGGTCCGTATGTATAACGATCTTCTGTCCTAGAAGAAGTTACGGAACTCTTTCAGATTTCTACGATACTGTTGGAGTTGTATTACAGAACCTCAATACAAATTAGTGTTTATCCAATCTAGTTGATAGGGATATCTATATCTATTCTCTAGTTACATACAGGGGAGTTTAACTGATCTATATGGTCACCCCCTTCACTATATCCTTTTAAGTTGAATCAATCCCAGAAAACATGGAAAAGATCACTTCTTGAAATAGCCTAACAGTAAAACAGTATTTTACCTTTACTAAGCTAGAGTGTTACTAGAAACCAACACTATTTCCAAGAAGATCAACATCTCGAATTCGAGATCACCAACATGGTGATATCGATATTGACTTCATCCTATTACATGATATCAAGCTAAGGTAAAGGCAACAGGTGTAGCAAACGCTCAGGCAAAAAGGGCTCTAGCCTCAGCAAGAGAGCTATCCCAACAGCCTAGCAGGAAAAAGGCAACACCACGAAACCTTGCCTCGAACATTGACAAGATCTGCAAAACGGAGCGATTGGTCCTACTGAAGACGACCGAATCATCGCAATCCAAGTATACCCCCTTGAGATAATTACTAACTACTCCACTCTATTGCTTGAACGAAACGAACCGACGGAGCAAGGAACTCAAAGGAGTGAGCGATCGAATGAAGCAAGAAGAATACAGGAAAGATCTTTGAGCTGCGGAAACAGACCATCGTACGACGAATACAGTACGAAAATCAACTACAAGGGACTCATCTCACGTCGAAGTGAGAAGTGGCGCCAACTATCTAGCTTAGCTACCACGACGAGTCAAAAAGAAAGTGCGCTACTACGGAGCAAAGGCTACTGTACTGTACCTAACCGTACGAAGCACAGCCTACAAGAGCGACACCAGGAGTGTCGACCGAAGAGTGCAACACAAGAGGTGTTACCACGAAGAGGAGTTAGATATCAACTCCAACAGGAAACCACAGAGGTACTTCGTGGGAGTTCCATCACAATCAAGGCCATCGAGTGCTACTCGAAGAGGGTAGAAGGAAGGAAAATTCCACGCACATAACAAGCCATCTTACCAGTCGTCCACTCGACAACGACAGGACCTACGGAAGACTGTCATACACAGGAAGTGGGCTACTATACTGTCAGTGACAGGCCCTGAAGAGTGCAAGCACTCGAAGAGCTGAGGGAAGAACATTCATCCATCGGCACATTCAAGGAAAATTGAAAGAAAACCCGATAAGAGCAAATTTGCGAGGAATTCCGCCAGAACAAGAGTCAGTCAACGATCAAGTGATCGAACGACGCCGGACCCACAAGAACGCCAGCCAGCTACTACTACCAGCTGCTACTGCTAGGAATAAAGACAGCGCCGCATCGGTCATCACCGATAGCGGCATCAGGAGTACAGCCAAAGGGCCAACACGAAGAACACAACGGAAGCGCTCGATCGACCGAAACTACCGCTACGGCAAGAACAAGAACCAGATCAGAGAGCAATCGCTGCTACAGCCAGTCGCAACGGCGACAGCAACAAGAGTCCATTACTGCTATTGTTTACCACAGCAGGATCGGCAGCGCCATTGTCGATCGGCAGCAGTGCTACGGCAACTGCTTCGCAGAAGAAGACTTGCTTTTTGTGAGGAAACGCTGACAGCAATGCACAGTTCCACGGAACGGCAAAAAGAACAGACCCCAGTCAGCCGAGTGGCCATCAGGAAGCAAAGAAGCCGCTGAACATCACAACGAAAAGGTATCTTTCGGCATGGAGACAGATCACGCGAACAGTATCTTTCCAGCGAGTGTACGAGCAGATATAAGATATTCCGTACGTCGGCAACAGAGGATTTCCGCGGAGATCCAAGCACCGGTACAGAACTACCGGAGCACGAGATGTCCCGTGCTAGCTACCTAGCTCTACTAGCTGGAGCCAGCTACTATAGCTAGTCAGCCGCGCAAGAGCTACCACAGCAGTGCAGAGGCAAGCTACAGGAAGCACAGGAGTGCATCTGCCTCCATTCTTGAATTTTTCTTTGAGTGTGTATGAGTTTACCTCAACACCTCCTACCCTTTCTGGAGTGTGTATTGTGGCATCCAAAGCCACAGAACCTCCTACTACTTTTTTTTGGAATGTGTATTGTGAAACTAATCCACAGCACTTCCTCCTTATGAACAGGCAAACCTGAGGCCACACCAGCCTCTAAGTAGGCAACAACAGATACCATTACAAGACCAATCCCTTGCTATTTGATCACAGCAAGTGCACAGGAGTGTGAGGGGTACCCAAATCCAAAACCTACAATCCTACAAACAAAATCATCATAACATCCGCCTTTATAGGCAATGCTCCATCAATCCACAACGGACAGTATCAATGGCCACAACTACAGGCGCAACAACCATCAATGGTTACATCAACATGCCAGCATTGATGGCAACAACAGCCAACAACGGTATCTACCGACATTGCAACAACACGGCCAACAAAGGATCTACGGCTACCAAACAGATTAAATGAATCGACAAAACCAAATTTCAATTGCATCTACATAACGGCAACTGCAAACAACGCAAGAACGACAGTGAACGTTGAACCGAGTAGCTAGCTACAAGAAGCACTCAAGAGTTCACAAGAACAAGGAACCAAGCCACAGGATGGGCTGGAGCATTCAGAGTTTGAACCACAAGCGGGACCTGATCAATAGAAACAACAAGGGGGTGCACACCTCAGCTCACTGCAACTACTGTACAGAGATTAGCAACCAACCTTAGTCTCACACCAAAAGAAGTACGTGAGTACAACAAATCAAGCTACAGAAGATACAACTACGAACAACTATTGCCACAGCCATCTCACATGAGTGTAAGAGCAGTGGCATCACAACCAAAGGATCTAACGACTACGTCACCATCGAACATATCTACCGTGACACTCCAGGTCCAGTGGAGCCAATTCAAGTTGGAGCATCCACCACTACTACCGAATAATTCCTTACAAGTATTCCAAACTTCAAGGGCTTCCAGCCCCAACTCAGAAGTATCACTGTGGCAAGGAACTTCCTCCTAGTTCCAGTCTACTACAACGTTCTCCAAGTGTCGCTATAGCCTGACTCACCAGTCCTCAGCTACGGCAACACCAATGAAACGTCCCACAAGTCTACGACTTCCAGAAGCCTTCAACAGCTTCCATCTACGAAGGGCTTCCAGCCCCATCAAGTGTCAATGCGATCGAACCTTCCCAGTCCGAGCCACAGGTACACCAAGTGACGGTATAATCCGACACCAGTCTTCCAGGTAGTGCATCACTCTCAGCAGGAGAGCAGCCACAAATACTTTCTGATGATGACATGTTCCGTATTGTTCTCGTCTCCACCGCTCACTTCTCGTTACCAAGCGGGTATGCCGAGCAACAACTTCCAAGGTTGTTTTGGACTCATTGCAAGCCAGTCGGCACGACGACGTGAGACTGGATTACTAAGCCTTTCCAAGGTTAGGGGCCTGCTTACCCAGCACTGATAGACACTTTGAGTGCTATCCATTCTCAGTAATCTTAGAGAACCACCCCTCAAGCTCCACAGCAATCCAAGTTGCATCCAATTCCAAACCAACCAAGCCAGCTTTGGTTTACAACAAGACAAGTCCTGCCACAGCTAGCTCACAGAAGTGTGCCAACAGAGACAGCAAGAGTGGTATTGATAAAGTTGTACCCACCAAAACCAAAGTCTCAACCTTTTTCAACCTTCCTTTGAATTTCTCCGATCGATCTATCCAGATGACAACCAGATCACTGTACAAGAAACGATCATCCCAGTCGAATGACACGAAACGATCGAATCACAAGCACCGACCACGAGATGATTCAGTTTGACTCTCGGAATCGACTCAGAAGATCCATCATGAGATTGCAGGGACCAGGAAACCACAGGCACAGCCTATAAAGGCAGAGCAAGACTTACCCAAGCAAGGTAGACACACCAGTGCACCGGATTATCTTCTGCAGAGGAGTTCCACAGTTCCAAGGAACAGTTCCACCATGGTAACCAGCTCAAAGCAAGACAACAGTTCGACGGAACGCCAAAGTTGCCAGCACCCATCACAAGAGGTGAAACCCAAGGTCCACATCAAGCAAGCAACACATTCATGAACAACAAGTCACAGCCATTGATCCAAGAAGAGGCAGGCTGTGATGAAGGAAGAATCTTCCCCAGCTGGGAAGAAGAGAATTCCATTCCTCTGGAAAAGACAACAGCAGGACCATCCAACACTTCTTGGACATCCACAAGAAGAACAGCTCACGTTCCATTCCAACAATGGACAACAAGCTACTCCAGATAGCTACCAAGCTATTGCAACAGACTCATGCTCACTGATTTACCAAATCAAGTACCAAGCCTGAATGGATTGATGTTTCCAACATCATTGGCGATTGAGACCACGGCATATCGATGTCCAGTTCATTCTACACCGCCAGTCAAGAGGCACAGTTGAGTCTACGAGAATGCAGCCGGAACTTTCTAGTTTCCAGCTACAGCAATACCAAAGTGACCGTAACTTCCCAGTCAACGTTCAACAAGTGATCGAACTTCCCATTTCGAATTACAGCAACATCAATGACGGCATCAATCGCAAAGCAAGTCATACAGGAGTG
>CAICTM010002827.1:0-11228 GCA_903772945.1 Seminavis robusta | reverse complement strand
AAAAAAAGAGAGAGGATCCACGTGGCTCTCAAGCCAAAATTCCCAAAGACCCTGATCTCCACTTGAGAATCTTTGGGACCACATGCAGACCTGTTCTGGCAATGGACGAAAGTTGCCACGCCTGAGGCAAAGGGACTTGGCACATCGTAAGCGTTCTTCTATGCCCTCACATTTAAAGGCGGTTCCTGGAACATGGGTGCAACGAATTAAGAGGTTACCAGACGGACAATTAAATAATTCAAATCTAGATGGTGTGCAGAGAGACCTTCAGTCCTATGAAGGCGTCGCTACTCTCACCTTGTTTGGTTGGCCACCGTTAGAGCCGGTCTTCTTCTTGCACTGCACATGGATGGGAATCGAGACAATTGATTTTACTCTTGCTTCTGTCAAAGCCCTCACCTGTCGACCAGCCATGTACATGGAATTGCCTCAGTACTATCGATACCAAAGGTAGAAGGACAGGACTGTGTTTTGAAACTTGACAGTCATCTATGGCAGACCGATTCACCTAAATTATTTTATGAGCAACTATGTCGCGGGATGATCCAACTGGTTTCGAAACCTCGGCAGCAGACCCATTTTTGTTTATTCATAAGGAGACATCAACTCATGGAATTAAATTATTGTGATGACCAAATCTGGCTCAGTCCAGACAATGATCTGATTGAGTCCTATTGTGGGCAGCTCCAGAAACTTGGATATGACCTCACCATGAAGAAAAGGTACATCTTTGGGTTCCTCGGCATTAATTTTGAAAGACAGGGAGACAATGTTGAAGCTTACTCAAAAAGGGCTCTAATAAAGTACGAATATACTGGTATGTCTGACGCTAGCAAGAAGCTTTCCCTGCCGCTACCGATCCTCTCGGAGCGGACAAACTGGGGGCCCCATTTGAAGAAGAGTGGAGCTATCCAGCTGCAGTTGGGATGCTTCTTTATATTGCGTCGAACACCGCCAGACATCACATTTAGTGTGCACAGGTGGCACGATTCAGTCACAATCCAGGCATTCCCATGCTCAAGCAATCAACAGTATCATTCGGAATCTGATTGGCACAAGTGACAAAGGCATTTGTTTTAGCCCTAAACTTGATCACGGGACTTGACTGTTGGTCGATGCTGACTTCGCCGGATTGTATGGATATGAGGTGAACAGGATCCTGTGTCCGTAAAGTCTCGCACTGGATTTGTCTGACTCTGTTTGGTTGCCTATTATCTGGTCCAGCAGGCTACGAGACTGATATTACCTTGGCCACTGCTGCTGAGTATGTTGCCTTCAGCATGTCAATGAGGGAGCTGCTTCCTATGCGACCTTTGCTCAAGGAAATTGGTAGCACAACTGAGATATGCCGGTAATTCTGACAGTCTCGTGCGCTCTACAGTGTTGAAGACAACCAAGGTTGCTTGTCTCTTGTGAATGTTCCCAAAAATGTCTGCGCGCAACAAGTATTTGGCATTGAAGTACACTTCTTCAGGTCCAATACTGGGGAGTCGAAGGGCATCGTGGCTAAGTATATCCGACTCTGGAACAACGGGCCGACATTTCACTAAGGGTCTTCCGGCTCCACGTTTGCTGTCTTCGGAAGCTCCTCAGGGATGGTAATTACCTCAGCACTTTGCTGGGGACTCTCTCCTATCGTTTCTTGCTCCACTTCATTTCAGCTGTAAGGGAGTGCGACGGGATACAGCTTACAATTCAGCTTTACAGCTTTACAATTAGCAGGCTTATTCTAGAAAATAATCAATACTGCTCACTTATTTGGAAATACAAACTTTACATCTCTTAGATCCTTAGATTAATCAATGCACAATGGTATTGTCGCAGTAGTAGCTAGTAATAAGGCATTGCAATCTCCAGAAATGCACACTGCAGCAAATTACAGAACCTCGTGCCTTGGGGCCATCTTTGGAGCACACAGATGGCTCTCCCAATACTGAAAGTCGTAGGTTGATACTGGCAGTTGACGCGGAAGTTTGGCTTCAGGAATGCTCAGGTTGCAAATCTGTCTCGTTTGAAATGCTTTGCTTCACTCAATCGTTGGGTTCCGGAGTTACCATTGTTGGCTTGTGTAGCGGTACACTCAGTACCGTACCCTCAATCAGTCATGGACTCAACACCGCCCCTTTACCCCCCTTATTTCTTCTTTATCCCCCCATTAGCGTTTGACGGAACCCGCAGTGGGGGCTTCGCGGCTTCGCCTTTGCCATTTGCCTCATTGAACTTCTTCACGTCTCCATCAAGTGATGCCAGCAACGGCGATATCATTCTCTTGTCAGAGTCGATAACAACATGTCCTTTCCAAGCCACCACTCGTACCTTCTCTTTCTCCTTATCGTCGTTATCCACATCCATGTAGGCTCCTCATTTAATTTTGAGATTGAACGGCGTGTGATGGATGCCATTGAAGCTTTCTTTGGCGTCCCCGAAGATATGGTGTTGATTCTCAAGGAATATCGGGCCAACGGAGGATTTGCCAAGGACTTGCAGGCATCGGATCGGGATACCTTTGGGGCGATTGCCCATTCCATCCGGCAAGTGTCTCATGTTGACATGATTTACTATGGTGCTGAAGATGGAGTCTTCATGGGGTATAATATTGCTGGATGGGGCACCTACCGAGAACCAGGGAGCAGTGGATACAGTTTTCCCTCCGACGTGGTCACACCCGAAAATACTACAGCCTCCACCACTGCCATGTTGTATCGAAATACGTGCGTCGATCGCATTTCTGGGACTCCAGCGGTTTGCGCCCAACAACCAAACACACCGTACATTCAATGTGACAATTGCAAAGCCTTGGAGTTGTGTCCTATTGTTGCCAATGATGATCCTGCCGCTACTGGTACTGCTTCTGGAAGGACTCGTGAAAATGGAGAAGAGCAAGAAGAAATGTGGTGCTATCAGTACGATATTGTCAACACAAGCACTTCTTCCTTGATTACTGGTTATATACCCCGCACTTATCATTGCCATGATATTCAAGGACAATTCTCACAAACACCGGGAATGATTGTGCAGCCAGATGGATCTCTAGGGGATTGTCTCTATGCCGACCGATCCACAAGAGTCAACCGCAATATTGTTGGAAACTTTGCCTACTGTGAGGATTCAGACAATGATTGCCGCAAGACATTTGTAGGGGGGTATGACAACGTAGATTACGACCCACGCTATCGAGTCTGGTATCGCACTACCAAAGAACTACAGCGACCCATTTGGTCCCAGCCCTATCCGTTCTTCTCATCGGGCAAGTTGGGTCTAACCTACAGTCATCCCATTTACACCCACAATGATGATGGTCGCAAGATCTTTCAGGGTGCAATGGGCGTCGACTACACATTTTCCGATCTCAACGCCTTCCTCAATGCCAGCTACAGCAATGCCAATTCCATTGTCGTCATTTACGAACAATCTGCACCACATTATCTTGTGGCGTCCTCCCCGGGTTTCCAAGCCGCCGTCAAGGTATCCAAAAGCGGCATGATGAACAGTCCTTGTCCCTACGAAGATGACGATGTAAGACAACAACAGCATTGTACTATTACGCGACGATCCGTTACAGACGTCGACGCCGTCAATGACGGTCTCGAGGCAAGACTCGTACAAGCAGCCTATCAAAGTCAAGTCAATGCCAACTATCCCCGCGGACTGGTTAGTGTCGATGACTTGACACCAGAGGGAACAGCTACACAACAAGCCTATGCCTCACAGTCATCCTTCTACTCGGCAGAAGGAGACAAGAACCTGGACTGGGTGATTTTGGTGATATCTCCCGTGACACGAAGTACAACCGATGCCGTCAAATCAGAAGACAGTCTCTTTGGAATTGTCTGTGCCATTGCTGGACTTGGATTTGTTCTCTGCGTTTTGATGCTGGTTTCCTTCCTATCGCAGCGAAAATCACGGGCCATTATTCTGGCAGATATTCTGTTTACATCGGCCTTTCTGACGGGCTGTGCTTTGACCAATCTTTCCAGTTTGACATATTTAGGCGACAACACACAAACACTCTGCATTGTACGGATGTGGTGCTTTCACTTCCTCTTTGCTTGTGCCCTCTCGCCACTCTTGGTCAAAGTGTACAGGATCTACAGGCTTGTGGGATCCACGGAACGAAACCCATCCATCATTTCCAGTACAGTCGCCTTTGCCATGACGCTACCCATCATTTTAGTGCAAGTGGCCATACTCACCATCTTTACGGTTGTCTCGCCACCTCAACCGGAAGACTTCATTCTGATTGTGGCGGAAGAAGATGGGGGCAGTGTGACACAAGTCGTTCAATGTCAACACGAATCACCAGCCTTTTATATTACCATCCTGACCTTTGAGTTTGCCTTGGTCTTGATTGGATGTGGTTTGGCTTTGCGAGCACGCAAAGTCGATCCGGGATTTGGACAAGCTACCGAATTGCTCTTGTCCATGTTCAACATTGCGTTTATTGGCATTGGGATTACCATTATCACGGTAGCCATGAATGTCGACCAGCAGGCTCAGGTTGTCCTCTTCACCATGGGTGTGTTTTGGGGAACGGTTTACAGTTCAGCTGTGTTTGTTGTTCCCAGATTTTTGCAAGCCCGTCAAGATGTACAGCAGCGGAGGTCAGCGAGAACACCAGCCCCTGCTGTATCAGAAGAAGCACCTGATCAAGACTTCCAAGTGATTCAGACCGAAGCAAGGCCTTCGCCTCCTGTCGTTCTTAGCGAAGACACGGGTGACAATCGGGGCTACAATCCCAGCAGGCGACTTTCGGACAACGAAGACACAGGGTGGTCTGAGTTTGAGCACGACGATGGTGTTGCCTTGGGAACTCGCAGCACGACCAGTCAGATCTAACCTAATCCAACAAGTGTTCTTGGGGCCATCCAGAGATCCCAAGGTCTCCACCACTGAAATTCTCACCGGCTGAACGCTGGTGTTGCCCACGGATCTGAACGGCAAAATCATATCAGCGTAATGTTGGCTATCGGTCCGTACAGGCATTGGTCGCGTTGGTTGCCGGAATGCAGTAGTTTCAAGACTTGTTGGGAATAGTTTTGGATTGCTGCATTGTCAGTATTGCACTCGTGGGATACGGGGATATCGGTGGCTTTCCATTGATGAAGTAACCAATTCATATAAGCAGTATTTTCAAAATTCTTCATCCACACACAATTTCCAGTCGATTGCCGTTGGTGTATCAACGTGTAAGCTAGATGTGGGCCAATCCCCAAACCATTTGCTAAAGCAGTCTGTAGCGCATCTCCACACATGGTCCTTTCTTGGTTTGTCCTTTCATGTTTAAACACACGGTCCGTTTTTTGTATCTGCGGTCTTTGGCATGGTTGGCCTTGTTATTAATAAACAATATCAGTGTAAGGTTGGGTTACGGCAGGGACCATTCATCTTTGCATCAAATTCGTAGCTGGATAGCACGCTCTACAGGCGGCCTGCCTCAACTATGTGAAAACGAATATCATCCTCGTCATGGTCGCGATGGCCAATGTTGCAACAAGGGAAACAAGGATAACAGCGAAATCTTTCTGCCTAATTATATCGCGTTTCCTTGGACCGTACTGTATAGCGGAGATATATTTTTTCTTGGGCAATCAAGAGGATCTTTGCTGTTGGCAATGAGCTTGCTAGCTAGAGCTTGGCAATCGGCAAAAAGCATTTGCTTTTGGCATTGGCTGAGGGAAACAAAACTTTGGCTCCTGCGCGCAAGCAGTACAATTGTGACATTTCATTGGAGTTAGAGGTACTGGTATCACTACGGCAGTGCCGTGCGGTTGGAGTTGTCACTTTCACTTCCAGCATCTTCCGATACAATCAACTCTTTAGAATTCTTGATTGAATTCTCTTCTTTGGTCAAGCGCCAACTGTTGACATTGCAGTTTCAATGGAGTCAATCATACCATCACGGAAGCCAGGAGAATGGGCTCCTACTGCCGCTGGTTGCAGGGAACCATCATTAGACCCGAAGGGACCATCCTGTTCCACTTTGGGATCCAAGCTACTGTACGTTCGTTCCCACCATGGCAATCGATGTGAGTGATCCTCGTGCGGTGAGCCGCGATGTGTTTTCGGCGGTGCTGGGCTCCTTGACATGCTGCTATTCGGGACAACCTCTGGACATTATCAAGGTCCGAATGCAAACGAATGCTGCTCAGTATACAGGAGGAATCTATTCATCGGCACTCCAAATCTGGCGTAATGAAGGACTCGCTGCGTTCTGGAAGGGGTCGGTTCCGACAGCAATGGGCATGATGAACGAGAATGTGGTTGCTTTTGGAATCAATGAAGCTCTCAAACGAAGTTTTCCGGACGACCCGACCACCCAAGCCAATCAAGAGCCCAATCTGATCAAACCGTTTCTCTTGGTGAGTTTGTTTTTTGTTGAAGAACTGGAGAAAAAACCGTGTGAATTTTTGTTCTCAATCATTTTCTATTGACACCATTTCTCAATTCAATCATCCACAGGGACCAGTCACTGGCTGCAGTGCGGCGCTAGTGTTGTGCCCGGCTGAAGTCGTCAAGGTATGTGCCAATATACTTGTAGCTATTCGCTGGCATCATCGTTCGATTTGCCTTGGATCCACTACTAGTAATGCTAGTTACTGATTCTGCTCTTCACAATTCCGAAAGGCAAAAACCCAGGTTGTCTATGATTCTTGTCCGAAATCCATTGCTCGACAAATGATGCGGCAACATGGGATCAAGGTGAGCTCCGCTTTTTTGATGCCACATTGGTGCTGGAAAATGTATTCTCTGACAGACTTACACCAAAACTCGTACCTTCGTTCTTTAGTCCTTCTTTTGTGGTTTGGAGGGACAGTTCCTCCGTGATGGATCATTCTACACCGTCTTTTTTGGTGGATACGAAGTCTGCAAGTATACATTCAGTCGACTATTCCCTTCCATGCCAGACCCCCTCAACTTTTACATTAGTGGAGGCCTTGCTGGAATGGCGGGGTGGGCCGTCGCCATCCCCTTTGATGTTCCAAAAACGGTTGTCCAGGCAAAATTTGAAACCAGAGTCTTTGGTGATTACTTTCCCACCATGCTGGCCATTGCCAAGGAACGAGGAGTGAGAAAAGGTCTCTATCGGGGTCTTGGCCCAGCCCTTAGTCGAGCATTCATTGCCAACAGCGCATTGTTTTTGGGTGTGGAGAGCGGCAAGATCTATTTTGATACGGTTTTGTGGAAGGAAACGGCCGATCATGAGCATGCCATGCACCTTCTACCGGCGGGCAGCACTGGAAGCGCAACGTAGTAGTTGCGTTTGTGCCGCGATATATTGTGACTTTCTGTGTGATGGTGGCGCCATCTAGAAGATCGAATAAAAGTTCATAAAAGAATGCAAAGGCATCATCTAACTTAGGGTACCAAGTGCCACCGTATTGTCGTATCGTTTCGTATCGTTCTAGTAGCGAGATTCTTACTGTTCCACTACCAAAGTTTGCGGCGCTGAGCTAGCCCAAATTGGACCAAACCCTGTCTTACATGTAAGTGTAGCTTTACCAACACATCGTCTGCCTACCGTACTTGCCAAACCCCAGGATCCACCCCAGGGCCACCATCTTGGACTCGCACCATGCCCAAAGGCAGGCCCTTCTCGAGGACCAACCATGGACGGCCCCACTCCTGGACCGCCACATGGGTCTACCTACGCTTGGACAAATCCTCCCAGTGCAAAGGTCCATCTGTTGGATCCAAACCCGGCCCCGTACCTGGACCAACTCCAGGCCCCGTGCTATTGGATCAACGCAAGGCCCCATAGTAGATGGACCAACTCAGGGCTACACACCTGGACCCAAACTTGGACCTGTACCTGTGCCTGGACCAACTCAAGGTCCAACACCTCGACAAATCCCAGCGCTATTGGAGGATCAACACCAGGACTGACTGTCACTCCTGGGCCCGCACCAGGTCCCACACATCGTAGCATCAACCACTCCTCTTGACTTTGAACTCGTACCGGTACTAGTACAGCTCCTGCTGGCTTCATCCCAACTCGTCACCACCCCGATCTCTTTGTACGGTACTTTTCGTGCTCGTTGGTTCTTCTGCCCATACTAGTAGCAAGCCGCGCGTAGCGCTAGCTCAGAAGCTGCTCAGAGCACCTGGCTGGCTGTAGGTGTGTTTTCTACAGTGAGTCGCTTGATAGGAAATAGGAGCAGGTGATGACATAATTAAAATCGTCAAGGGTCACTAAAGAACCATTCTATTATTCTATTAATACACTGTAGAAACAAAAGAAAAGATGTTGCTCAATTCGGAATTCGGAGCTTCAAAAAGAGATTTAACCAGCCACTGCCAGTTATTCTGCTTCTGGATTTGAAGCACAACGGGTTCAGTGTTCTTGCCTTTCGAGCTCTGTGTTCCTCTCCTCGTCACTCTCTCCTCGCTCTCCCACCTCAACTCAATAGCAATTGTTTGGCTGCTACCACCGGCATAAACAAGAGCATTCTAGCTGGCAAGGGAAGGGCAATGATGAATAAAGATATCAAGCAAAAGGACCAACGGGGAAATGGAGACCCTGATCTTGTTGACGATTCCGGTAGTGGTAACGAGTTGCTGATGGCTATCATAAAGCAACGAGCTATGCAAGGAAGCCAAAAAGCAGATCTCGACAACATTGCTGCGGGTGCAAATCGAGCAACGGGTGAGGGAGATACTAGTACAAAGACCCTGGAAGAAGATGGGAAAGCAAAACGTGACTACGCACCATCGGCAGGACTACAAACTATGATGCCTGCTGTCGGTGTAGTAGCTCTTGACGATGGAGACAAGCTGGCAATATCCGAAGGTACCCCACAAATGTCCGCATGGCTAACGGCCAGGGCTCAAACTGATTGTTTACAGTACGAAAGCCCGACAACCGACTTGTCCACATCAAAGATGGACGAAGTTGATCAAAATGAAACAGCTCCTGGGGCTTACGCACAAACGGCAGGAAGACGGGAGCGCCGAAGACCCTCTTTCTTTGAAGAAACTACAGAAGACTTGGATCTGTCCGAAGCGAATGTGGACCTCGAGGATCCAGGAAGCCGGCGTTATGCACCTTCTATGGCCACACATCAAGAAATGCCCCCCGCAGTCGAAAGTGAAGACAATGGAAATTCTGGCCTAGTCACAGCATTTCCAGTACACGAAGATGGCATCACAACGGCTGAAGCGGTGGATGATATCCAGCCATCAACAAAACAGAGATCGTTTTGGGTCATTGCGGCATCGGTTGCTGCACTTCTCTTTTTGGTTGCAATTATTGTTCCTACCACTATCGTTGTCGTAATGTCCTCCACAAACAATGACCAGAGTGGCAAAGTCACATCAAATCCCAAACACCCAGAAGCGAGCTTGGCTCTGAGTCTCCCAGACTTCACAACTACCGCTATTTTGGAGGATCCAGTGTCACCACAAGCCAAAGCGTACAGCTGGTTGCTTGAGGATCCCTTCTTTGATGAGTTCACCGAGGCAAGAAAGTTGCAACGCTTTGTCCTTGCTACGTTGTATCACGCCACCAACGGGGATGGATGGAGCATCCAGAAAGACTGGCTGAGCTATGAAGCACATGAGTGCCAGGACTGGTACAGTCAAGTATCCAACATTCCTGGTGAATTCCAAGTCTGCAATGGAGAGGATGAATACACTTCATTAGTGTTGACCTCCAACACGCTCATTGGTTCCATCCCGCCAGAACTTGGACTCTTGAGTTCTTTGCAACTCTTACTCCTTGGAAACAACTACCTTGCAGGGTCCATACCACAATCAGTTTGGGATATTCCTGCCTTGGGGATGCTAGCACTGAACGGAAACCAGTTGACTGGGTCGTTGCTTCCTGAGCACTTGAAGGCCATCCAGCATGGCATGGTTTGGCTAGACTTGCATGACAACAATCTCCAAGGAACACTGGCAACTGAGCTTGGCTTGTTGACTGCGTGCACTCATCTTGGCCTGAACGACAATCGCTTCACAGGGACAGTTTCTCCAGAGCTTGGACAAATGACCAACATGGAGAGAATTGCATTGAGTGCCACGAAGATATCTGGGTCTATCCCACCAGAGCTTTTCACCCACTGGGGCAAGCTGGCACACCTTGAACTCAGGGAGAATGAGCTCAGCAGCAGCATACCCACTGAGATTGGGTTTCTGACTGCCCTGAAGGAATTTTACCTCTATGACTGCAGTCTAACTGGAACCATCCCATCAGAGATTGCCCTGTTGAGCAACATGACAAACTTTGTGGCCAGTAGCAATGAGTTGTCTGCATCCATCCCAGAAGAACTGTGGGGCCTGACACACTTGAATGATTTCTTCCTATATGGGAATCTTCTTTCCGGTTCTCTTGCAACTGAAGTAGGTCTCTTGACAGATCTAGTGAGGTTGGATGTGGGAGTGAACAGCATGGTGGGCACAATTCCCAGCACGTTAGGTCTGTTGACAAAGCTGACACACTTGAGGCTGAGTGACAATGCATTTGAAGGGAGTCTTCCATCCTCCGTTTGGAATTTTGCTTCCTTGGAGTTTTTGTGGGTGAATGGCAATGTCTCAGGTTCCATCCCCGGATCTGTTGGTGCCAGTTTGAGAGAAGTGAATCTGACTGGTTCAACCTTCATCAGTGGGACAATTCCAACCAATTTTTGCTCTATTCAGCAACTAGACTTCGACTGCTCTGACATTCTTTGTGGTTGTGAGTGCTCCTGTGACATGGGTAAACAACCATAGTGTTGCAAGGTGAAGAGTACCAGTAAGGCTAGCTGGTTGCCTAAGAACTATGTTAGTGAATCTTCTCCCCTCACCAAATAAATGGTCGTTCATATTGAACTGATATACGAACGTGAACTCTAGTAGGTCGGTTGTCATCCACTGGGTACAAAAACATTTGGACTGTCAAACCATCCATAGCGTCAGAGCTCCCTGCAACTTCACGTTTGACAGGTCAACAAGTCATGTCATCAGGGCTACAAAGGTTGCTGCTTTGTGAAGGTGGTGTTGCCTCAAGCTTGTATGATAAGGTCATCACTTCTTGGAGCTCCAGTACTTTCGCAAGAACATTTCGTGTGCTGCTTTCGTGCTCGCTTCGGATGCTGGTTTGTTGATTGAATCGCATTCGATTGAGATTCGATTGGAAATCGATTCGATTCGATAGTTAGTAAAACGGTGCGGTCGTGCTTCGGGGAAAAGATAGATTCCACTTTTAGGTCAAGTGGAGCTACTAGACTATAGCAAGATCATGTCAATATGGG
>CAICTM010002826.1:0-11246 GCA_903772945.1 Seminavis robusta | reverse complement strand
CAGTGGAGCTGAGGTGTGCACCCTCTTGTTGTTTCTATTGATCAGGTTCCCGCTTGTGGGTCAAACTCTGAATGCTCCAGCCATCCTGTGGCTTGGTTCCTTGTCTTGTGAACTCTTGAGTTGCTTGTAGCTAGCTACTCGGTTCAACGTTCACTGTCGTTCTGCTGTTGTTGCCGTTGCCGTTATTGTAGATGCAATTCGAATTTGGTTTGGTCGATTCATTGTAATCGGTTTGGTAGTGGTAGATACCGTTGTTGGCTGTTGTTGCCATCGATGCTGGCTGTTGATGTAGCCATTGATGGTTGTTGGCCGTGTAGTTGTGGCCATTGATGGTTACGGCATTGCCTATAAAGGCGGATGTTATGGTGATTTTTGTTTGTAGGATTGTAGGTTTTGGATTTGGGTACCCTCACACTCCTGTGCACTTGCTGTGATCAAATAGCAAGGGCATGGTCTTGTAATGGTATCTGTTGTTGCCTACCTAGAGGCTGGTGTTGCCTCAGGTTTGCCTGTAATCAGTGGAGGAAGTGCTGTGGATTAGTTGCACAATACACATTCCAAAAATTGGTAGTAGGAGGTGCTGTGGCTGGGATGCCACAATACACACTCCATGAAAGGGGGAGGAGGTGTTGAGTAAACTCAATACACACTCCAAAGAAAATATTCAAGCAATGGAGGCAGATGCACTCCTGTGCTTCCTGTAGCTGTAGCTGGCACTGCTCCGGTAGCTAACTCCTGTAGCAGTAGCTAGCACTGGACGTGTGCTCCGGTGGCTCCTGTACCCGTAGTATGCCACCTGTTGCCGACGTTCGGAGAGATCTGGAGCCGTACACTCCTGGAAAGATACCTTTTCGAGAAAAGATACATTTTTCCCATGGTGACGTTCAGTGGCTTTGCTTTCGTGTGGCCGCTGAACTTGGCTTGTTCTTTGGCATTCCGTGCCGTGATGACAGCAGGCCACTTTCCTCACAAAAACAAAGTCTTCTTCTGTCGGCACTTCTTTGGTTGCCGATGGACACAATGGCGCCGTTGCCACTGTCGGTATTGATCGACGCGACGGTGTTGTCAATCTTGTGGTAGCAGGCAGCAACTGGATAGCAATAGCAGTTGCTGTTGCTTCGGTTGTTTGACTGGATTTTCTTGTTCTTGTTGTCGCTGTCGTAGCAGCGTTCGACCGTAGTGGTAGCAGCTGGATAGTAGTAGTAGCGACTGGCTAGTGGTAGCTGTCGCTGTTGTCGTTGGTGTCGCCGTAGCGTCGTTCGTGTAGCTGTGGCAGTAGTCTCAGCTTCGGCCGTTCGATTGCTCGCTGCCTATTGGCTGCTCTTCTTGTTGTCGATCCACAATGGCGCTGTTGTTGCTATTGTTGACCGATGACAAGAACAGTAGCTGGAGTGACCGACTATTAGTAGCCGTCACTGTTCTTCTTCTTCTTGTTGTCGCTGTAGCGACTGGCTAGTAGTAGCTAGCGGTGATAGCAGCAGCGACTGTTGTTGCCGTGCCACTCAGTCGCTTGGATCGTCTTGTTCTTCACTGGTGGAATTGCAAAACTCGCAAATTCCACGATCGCAATGGCGCTGTCGCCGTTGGATGAATCTTTCTTCCCTCGGCTCTTCGAGTGCTTGCACTCTTCAGGGCCTGTCAGTGACAGTATAGTAGCCCACTTCCGTGTATGGCAGTCCTTCCGTAGGACCAATCGTTGCCGAGTAATCGGCCTGGTAATACGTCTTGTTTGTGCGACGTGAAAATCTTCTGTCGCACCTCTCTTCTATCAGCCCTGATTCGATGGCTTGATAGAGAGGCTGAAGGAACTCCCACAGAAGTACCTCTGTAGTGTTCCTGTTGGAGTTTGTTATCCAGTTTCTCTTCCGTGGTAACACTTCTCCGTCGTGTCACTCACTCCCTTGGTTCCTTGCATGATGAATTTACATGCGAACCGGACTAGATGATTAACACACGAGTCAATAGTAAAGAGGTGTCAGGTATGTTTCCTCCAACACACTCCTGCACGGTGCCCTAAGTGGCTACCGTGGAACGAATAAAATAAATTAGGCAATCAAACAAGGGGTGGATGCCCCATGATGAAAGCCCTGTGCTCGTGGAAGAGCTTGCCCTGAAGGGGCTTCGTGAAAAAATCTCCACGCATCTCCAAGGTTGGGCAGTACACAACTCTAAGGTTGCCTTTTCCAATTTGGTCATGAATAAAAAAGAAACGAATGTTGATAGCCCGAGTTCTTTTGCCCGAACTGCCTTTGCCATTCTCTGCAAGAATGATCGTGCTTTTGTTGTCCTGCATGAGGATGTTGTCCTTGACAACGATCCCCTGCTCTTCAAGGAACAACTTTGCCCACAACATGGGCGACATAACATCGTCAGCTCCAATCAATTCCGCTTCAGTGCTGCTTCTTGAGTTGAGCTTCTGTTTCGCGGATACAGAAAGCACCGCTCCTCTTCCAAAGGACATGACTCCTCCTGTATGGGAACGGTGTCTGTAATACAACCTCCAACACACTCCTGCACGGTTCCATAAAGGATACCGTGGAACGAATAATTAATGTAATGATGGTTGCTCCATAAGGAACAGTTGTTGGTCAAGAGAGACCAATTGCTAGGATGCTCGGCATTCCGCTTGGTGGTGAGAAGCTTGCCATCCATAGCAGTGTTGACAAATCTGTCACAGTCAATGTGGACATGTGAACAGTGTCGTCATGAAAAGCAACTGTGAGTTGGGGCTAGAAGCCCTTGGAAGTTTTGGAAACTTGTAAGGAAGTATTCGGTAGTAGTTGTGGAGGCTCCACCTTGGTGGGCTCCACTGGACCTGGACGTGTCACGGTCGATGATGGTTCGATGGTGATGTAGTCGGTAGATCCTTTGGTTGGTGATGTCACTGCTCTTACACTCCTGTGAGATGGCTGTGGCAGTAGGTGTTCGTAGTTGTATCTGTTGTAGGCTTGATTTGATGTACTCATGTACTTCTGTTGGTGTGAGACGAGGTTGGTTGCAATCTCTGTACAGTAGTTGCAGTGGAGCTGAGGTGTGCACCCTCTTGTTGTTTCTATTGATCAGGTTTCCTCTTGTAGGTCAAACTCTGAATGCTCCAGCCATCCTGTGGCTTGGTTCCTTGTCTTGTGAACTCTTGAGTTGCTTGTAGCTAGCTACTTGGTTCAACGTTCACTGTCGTTCTGCTGTTGTTGCAGTTGCCATTATTGTAGTTGCCATTCGAATTTGGTTTGGTCGATTCCGTTGTAATCAGTTTGGTAGCCGTAGATACCGTTATTGGCTGTTGTTGTAGCCATTGATGGTTGTTGGCCGTGTAGTTGTGGCCATTAGTGCCGTTGATGGTTGCGGCATTGCCTATAAAGGCGGATGTTATGATGATTTTGTTTGTAGGCTTGTAGGTTCTGGGTACCACCACACTCCTGTGCACTTGCTGTGATCAAATAGCAAGGGCATAGACTTGTAATGGTATCTGTTATTGCCTGGAGGCTGTTGTTGCCTCAGGTTTGCCTGTTTCATAAGGAGGAAGTGCTGTGGATTAGTTTCACAATACACATTCCAAAAATTGGTAGTAGGAGGTGCTGTGGCTTGGATGCCACAATACACACTCCATGAAAGGGTAGGAGGTGCTGAGTGTAAACTCAATACACACTCCAAAGAAAATTTGCATTGCTGGGAGGAGGCACTCCTGTGCTTCCTCTAGCTGTAGCTTGTATCGCTTTGCCAGCTAGCTAGCTAGCTAGCTCTTGCACTGGCAGCTATTGTACCGGTAGCTAGCTAGCTAGCTATCTGCATGAGTTGCATGCTCCAGTACTGGTGCACTGGACCGGTGGGTAGCTGGCACTGTCTTTGGTACGGAGACATGGCTTGGTTCGCCGTAGTTTCCTCTTGTTGCACGGAGAGATCTTGATCTGGCTCCGTACACTCCTGCTGGAAAGATACTTTTCGCTAAGGATACCTTTTTCGTGGTGACGTTCAGTGGCTGTGCCATTTTGCGGCCGCTGAACTGCTTGGCTCTGTTCTTTGCCGTTCCGTGGAACTGCATGGTTGCTGTCAGCGATTTCTTCATAAAAGACAAAGTCTTCTTCTGTTGACTGCCGACAGTAGTTGCCGACACTGTTGTCGATCGACAGACACAATGGCGCTGTCGATATTAACACAATGATGCTGTCAATCCTGCTGTTGTTGTAGTAGCGAACTCTTGTTGTTCTTGTTGACAGTAGTAGCGATCGCTCAATCGCTTCGGTCGTCTTCTCTTGCTCTTGGCTGGTGGAACAGTGGCAACTGACTAGTAGTAGTCGATGTCTTTCGTCTTGTTCCTGTAGCAGTATCAGTAGCTAGCGGTAGCGGCTGCTAGTAGTAGCTGGCTGCCGCTGTTCTTGTGGTCGCCGTCGTCGTTCGATCACTTGATCGTTGACTGACTTTGTTGACGGGCGGAATTCGCTCGCAGATGTCCGCTTATCCAGCCTGTTGCCGATGGATGCAACTCGCTCTGAGGTCGATTCAAGTGCTTGCACTCTTGAGGGCCTGTCAGTGACTGTATGGTAGCCCACTTCTGTGTATGACAGTCCTCCTGTAGGACCTGTGGTTGCCGAGTGATCCGCCTGGTAATTCGTCTTGTTGTGCGTTGGAATTTTCCTTCGCACCTCTCTTCTAGTAGCCTATTTCGATGGCTCTCTTGTTGAGGATAGGAACTCTCCCACGGAAGTACCTCTGTGGTTCTTCCTGTTGGAGCTTGTTATCCAGTTCCTCTTCGTGGCAACACTGCTCTCCGTGTTGCTCTTCTTCAGGTTGTCACTAGCTTTCGTGTCACTCCTGTTAGCTTCGACAGTACTCTCGTTCGCTTGTTGGACTCGTCGTGGTAGCTAGCTGGATAGCTTGGCTTGGTTCACCACTCCTGCACTTCAAACGTGGCTGTGGATCATACTGTAGTACGATAGCTGTTTACGCAGCTCAAAGATCTTCAGTTTGCCGCTCTGTAGCTCGAATCTTGATGTTCGCTCGTTCACTCCTGTGAGCTAGCTTGTTCGTGGTTGCTCCGTAGCAGATCTTGAGGTCGTGCTCCGGTAACTGTTACAGTAGCTCTTGTGAAAATCTTCAATGAGTCGCTCTTGTGAAAATCTTCAATGAGTCGCAACTCAATCAACTCTTGTTGTACGAGGTTGCTTCCAGGTAGCTGTTCCAGTGCTCGAGCTGCGGCACCTTGCGTACCTGTAGGTCACTCCTGTGAGCTTGCTTCCGTCTTGAGTTCCTTGCTCCAACTTGATTGGATGTAATTCACTCAATTCCTGTTGGAGTCACTTCGTTCAAGCAATAGAGTGGTGTAGTTAGTGATGTTCATGTGGTATGTTTGTATCCTCCTCGAGTTGACTGGAGGTCAATTAGTCGATCCTCCGTTGTAGTCGTTCGGTGTGGTCGCAGACTCAGGCACGATTCCGTGTTGCCTTTTCGCCTGTTAGGCTGTTGGGATAGCTCTCTCAGTGAGGCTAGAGCCCTTTTTGCCTGAACCTTGACTCGATGTTGGTTACCTTATAGCTTGAGGATATCATGTAATAGGATGTCTATATCCCATGGTCGAGATCTCGAATTCGAGATGAACTTCGAGAGTCTTCTTGGAAATAGTGTTGGTTGCTAGTAACACTCTAGCTTAGTAAAGGTAAAATACTGTTTTACTGTTAAGCTATTTCCAAGAAGTGATCTTTTCTCCATGTTTTCTGGGATTGATTCAACTTCAAAGGATATAGTGAAGGGGGTGACCATATAGATCAGTTAAACTCCCCATGTATGTAACTAGAGAATAGATATAGATATCCCCTCTAAACTAGATTGGGATAAACGAATAATTTGTATTGAGGTGTCTGTAATACAACCTCCAACACACGGTGGACTTCATGGCCAATGTGGTTTCGGTGTAGTGCTTTTGCGTATCGATACTCTTGTGTCCCATGTGTCGAGCAACTGCATGGGGATCGACACACAACCCCTTCATGATGGTACAAGCTTGGCTCTCAATGCATGACCAGAGGCTACTTTCTCCGCGTCCTGGACACCGATTCGGTCACAAAACTTCTGAAAAATCTTAGAGTACTGATTGTGACCGACATTTCCGGTATGCTGAGCGATGTCTGGATTGCACGGTTTATACCAAACGTCATACTCCTTCACTGGTCTGGGATTGTCTGGGTGTTCTCTGTTCCAGTCAATGTCCCGTTGCCGAAGTCTGGCGTTCTCTATCTTGGACTCCTTTACGGTGTATGGGTACATCGTAGGCGTAAAAACCAACTGCATCTGGATGCATGTGCTCCATGTACACATCATGCCACTCGACCGGATCATATTCTTTTTGATATGAGCGCGTGGTCTTGATTCTATCGGGTTCCGGTGGAAGACTGGTGTTTCCAAACTCAAGCTGTTCTGTCTTGTTGAAGGGAATGAAGAATCCCCGCCATGGTATTCCGGGAAGATCCTCCTCACTGTCATCTTCAAGTTAATCAGAAGCCTCGTAGACTCCACTATGAAGATTGTCTTTTCGAGTCGCCGCATGATCTTGCTTTCCCCGAAAACACATGAACAAACCACCATTGAAGTGAACTCCCTCAAAGACATGTTGTCGATCCTTGATGGAAATCACGCCATCTCTTACCGCTTTACAAACGAGTCCATAAATATCTTCATTGATCCTCTTCTTCTCGCTATTGGTGCCAAACTTTGGGTCGATCTTCCTGTACTCAGCCCATCATTCCTTGACGACAGCGTGAAATTGACCGGCCTCATTGAAGTCCTTGTCGAAGTCGAACATGATTCCTTTCTTTTTCAAGTGATTGAAGGTCCCTCGGAAGAATTGCTCCGTGGAGTTGGGCTGGAATGGTTGGCCTTTCGTGTTGTTTCTACCTGACTTCTTCTTCAAGTTCAACGCCACAATTATGCACACTTGTGCACTAAGCTCAAAGCTAGTGTAAAGATCTTTCGAGTGTTTTGAGTTTGAGAGAATGAAAGTTATGAGAGAGATTAGAAAGCTATGAAAACTAATCAACGAGAGAGATCATCATCAAGGGATCGTAGATCTGGTCTCCCGCGGGAGACTATAAAGTGTGATAGAGTAGGTTGCGGTAGTAATCCTACGTATCTCCACGATCCTAAAACGGAACGCATGGAAGATTTGTCTAGCATGGATCTAGTAGGATTCTAGTAGCGTGGAAGTACTCCACGCTGGCTAAATATCTAGCGCGATGATTCACCATCAACCTAGTATGACTTAGAGCGTCATTGAGAACCCTGTTCCAAATGACTATTCACGAGAGACTCAGTCATGAGTCGAATCCAAACCCTATTTTAGGATCTAGTCGCGAATAAGGCTAGAAGCCGTGTATTTCATCGCCCCCTGACAATGGTCACAGAAGGCGCGAAAGCAGTCGGACAAGGAGAACATATGATTTTAAGTGCGGGGCACTCTCATGAGATTTGGATGTTGACATGTTCGTCGCACGATGGCAATACTACAAGGAGATCAGGCCTTGTATGGGTGTATATATCTTATGTTCCAAGTCTGGTAGACTGTGCCGCCATTGGCAGTAGCAGGTCGGAGCCCTACAGTGCCATTGTCATTGACTCGGTTCATAGCATAAGGACTTTGTACTTTGGCTGACGGTACTTGCGGTGCTGATACTGTTGATTCATCACGGTATCGTTTACATTATATTGATGAGGGACAAGCATCGCGTTTTCCCTGTCGTTTGTTCTGGTTGGATTATTCTTTGGCGACGTTCCTTGTTTTATTTCCAGTTTGCTTCGGAACGGACGTTGTGAATCGCGTCACGATTGAACACGAGCTTTCCCACGACGTCCTTGTTGGAACTTGATCCTAAGATTTGACCACAAGAAGAAGTCTCCGGCCTTCCACAGCACAGTACAGAAAACAATTCCCATACGTGTCATTATTGCTTTCTGAACTAAGCTCCTGACGGCCGAAGAAATCCCATTGTCACCTGACTCACTGTTTGAACTGATCCTACTGATCCAACCAGTCCTATCCCTATACAGACTGATTAACTGATCGACACCTACTACTGTTACCACCCCTACATTGATATCTAACTCCTCTCCAAGAGGAACAACAACAACAGAGTTCCTGTAAGGACTTGAGTTCTTGTATCTCCAGACTTGGCTGAATTTGCTAGTTTCACAGACCCTCCCTGAGATACCCAACTCATCTCCAAAGGATCTCACCCCCACGAGAACAACTACAAAAGCTGCCCCTCTAGCGTTTTTGGCTAGATTGTGCAATACCTTCATTGAAACAGCCACCACTCTGCCCCTATCTGCCTCACCTACTGAGTGTGGTACTCCAAATGATTGAGCCGCAGACAGAACTGCAAGGGCGTGAAAGCGAACTGTAACCATAGATAAGCTTACCTAACCTATAAACACTCGCCTGCTATCCATCTCATAATCTCCTGCTCTCATGAGAGTGACGTCCATACACAGTAGCGCCCTGCCACAGATGCCACGCTGAAATTCGCAGATAACCCTCGCTCACACATCCTTTCGAGCTGGTGACTCTGCGGTTGCATGTTGGACCACGTTGACAAAACAGAATACGCCCAAACACGAAAGTACCAGCGGATAGTTGATGACATAGCACCCGGCGCTCGCTAACAGTCCGAAATACACATATGATAGATCACAGACACCCATCAACCAATGCAACACCCTTGCAATCCACCACCCCGACCACCTGCCCTCGTAACTCGCGACTCCAGACTCATAGCCTTGACTTCTCCTCAGTTGTTCCCTAGAAAGATACCAGCACTACTACCACGCCATGAGCTCGATACAGCTTTACTCCTCTGCAGAGGTTAGTGACGATTATCAGCCTAAGACACCACAGACCTTAGCACAGCTTGTATCCCACCAAACAAGTAGCGAACAACCTCACACGTTATGAGTATTATAAACCTTGATTACCACTGCCTCAGTGCATTGCCCCTTGATTACACCCTTCTACATCAAACATCTCGCCACCTCACAAGAAACCTCCATTGCTTGAGTTGAAGCAACGACACTACAGTCAACACTCCAGGATACACACCTCTCCCACCAACCCACCTACCACCCACCATGACCTCCCCACGTCTACACACACATACTTCACTCAAACCCAAAGGTCCTCCCAGACATTCCCCCACTCCCACACTGCACCCAACCATCCGCACATACGCCAACTCATCCTCCTGCAGGCCAACTGACGTCAACAACCCAACTGACCCTGCAAGGCATACGAAATCAGCCAACCAGCATCCATATCGATCATAGACACCGATCATTGACAGAGATCCACACCCAATCCGAGAGCCACACCTACACCCAACCGGTGAAGCGACGACTATTTGTTCTCGCACTCTTGATACAAGAAAGTGCACGAGCACTCCTATTACCCAGTAACAATCATCACCATCCACCCCATGACCTACAACATCCCCAACGTAACCGCTACCAACAAGAACACTTCAATCAAGACCCCAGACCCAGGCATCCCCTTGCGCACTGCCTATACCCTAGGCATCGCATCCCAGCCCTCAGCGGAATATGCAGACCCGCACATACTCCTTCACTTACACTATTGACTCAACAACTCCTCGAACAGCCCACAACGCTCCAGCAGCCACTGTGCCTCCCTCCTGGAACCAACACACTGCTGCAGTGGTCGTTGCTATGTGTGACGCCCACGCCATTTATCTTCTGCCAGTGTCGTTGAGCGTATCGGTCCTCTCATAGTAGTGACTGTAACAATGGTGCTCGTCAGATCGCACGATAGGATGGTTACACACATCTGCTCCGCTCGCGCTCAGCTGACTGAGGAGGCAGGCCAACGCTACCACATAGACCTATACGGCGCGTCTGCTTCGCGCATGTAGGTGCCTGGCACATAGCCAAATTAGCGCTACCTGTCGCCAAGCTTGGGACCTGAATTCCGCCAGCTAGAGCACACATTAAACTGGAAGCGTAGCGGAACCTCAATATCTGGGGTCATGGCATATAGCTCGCTAAGCGCTAGAGTCCGTAACGACTTCTGCGTCGGGGTTCTTCGAGTTTTGTCCCCAAGGGAGATCTACTATATTAGTGATTCTGAGAATAGGTACGTTCATTGGCGAACGACGATCTCAACGACCGAATTCCTGGTGTCAAACGCGCCAGCTGAATCCCAGAAGGTAACCCAGGTTTTGCGCTGCAGGTTCCTGATCAATGTGCTCACCCCCCTACCAAGGGCATCTGTCTACTTGGTGCTGGCTCCACGTTGGGCCAGTGGATGAGGTCATGTTGATTGGGCAAATAAGTAGATGACGACTCAGCTAGGTGGGGGCTTCCCCACCCATTGCCCGCGTCACAAAAGCCACTCCGTGGCCATAGTTTGTTAAACTAACGAGTATTTTACACCCTCAATCTTGATGTTCGCTCGTTCACTCCTGTGAGCTAGCTTGTTCGTGGTTGCTCCGTAGCAGATCTTGAGGTCGTGCTCCGGTAACTGTTACAGTAGCTCTTGTGAAAATCTTCAATGAGTCGCTCTTGTGAAAATCTTCAATGAGTCGCAACTCAATCAACTCTTGTTGTACGAGGTTGCTTCCAGGTAGCTGTTCACAGTGCTCGAGCTGCGGCACCTTGCGTACCTGTAGGTCACTCCTGTGAGCTTGCTTCCGTCTTGAGTTCCTTGCTCCAACTTGATTTGATGTAATTCACTCAATTCCTGTTGGAGTCACTTCGTTCAAGCAATAGAGTGTGTAGTTAGTGATGTTCTTTCATGTGGTATGTTTGTATCCTCCTCGAGTTGACTGGAGGTCAATTAGTCGATCCTCCGTTGTAGTCGTTCGGTGTGGTCGCAGACTCAGGCACGATTCCGTGTTGCCTTTTCGCCTGTTAGGCTGTTGGTGATAGCTCTCTCAGTGAGGCTAGAGCCCTTTTTGCCTGAACCTTGACTCGATGTTGGTTACCTTATAGCTTGAGGATATCATGTAATAGGATGTCGTATATCCCATGGTCGAGACTCGAATTCGAGATGAACTTCGAGAGCCTTCTTGGAAATAGTGTTGGTTGCTAGTAACACTCTAGCTTAGTAAAGGAAAATACTGTTTTACTGTTAAGCTATTTCCAAGAAGTGATCTTTCTCCATGTTTTCTGGGATTGATTCAACTTCAAAGATATAGTGAAGGGGGTACCATATAGATCAGTTAAACTCCATGTATGTATCTCTCTCCTTT
>CAICTM010002825.1:0-11261 GCA_903772945.1 Seminavis robusta | reverse complement strand
CTTCATGTTCGGTGAGTGCTGGGAATAACCAAGTAGGGATTGGATTGGTGGAAGATGTCATCATGGTGACTTCAACAACCAACATGACAACCATTCCAGTAAAACACCAATTTCGAGCTTCGCCACTGCGCTTTCCCAGCGTCAACATGAAAACCATCATACCCCAGGAAATGTAGAAAATGGCCAATTCAAGAAGGAATTGGGTTTCATCATAGCGTTTGTTGGCCTTGATTCCCTCTTTTCCAAATTTGTTGTATACTTCACGGAATTCCATATCCATGAGGGCATCATAGGCCTGCTTGACAGCATCAAACTTATCAGTGGCATCTGGGCTGGGATTCTTATCCGGGTGGAGTTGAAGACTGAGGCGTTTGTAGGCCCTCTTTATTTCCAGAGGATTGGATTCTCGTGTCACACCCAACAGGTTGTAATAGTTGGGTCCTTTTTGTTGCATTTCTAGGCCTGAACAATATCAATATGGTATCAAAAAGAAGGTGGAACAAGCAAATCCCAGTTGAGAATTTATGGCAACATATTTGGCACCATGCAGCCAACGTCCCCGATTCGATTCAACCATGTGTCCAATGGACTTGAATCTTCTACATACCTGTTTTGATTGCTGCAATAGCTGCCAGAAAGGCAATGGCATACATAATGCTCTTCTTGCGTTCAAATCGTCCTGGCCTCAGAATCCATGCTGTACAGGGATGGACAATAAACACATAAAAGAAAAATCCTGACAAGCCAGACAGCTCATCACCACTGCTTTCTCCTTCACTCATTGCTTCTTCTGTTTCACTTCTTGTGGATTGGAAACTATTGGTACAGCTGTTGTTGGTGGTACCGGTACCCTTCAATTGCAGCAGTCAAGACGAAGAATGTACGGTAATGGTTGAGATGATGAGAGATGAGCCGAGGTTGTCGAGTGGAAGCGTCTGAAGTAAGTGTGAGCTGGAACTTGAGGTCCGTCTCGTAGGGTTAGAGGGTCCAAACTTTGAGAGTGAATTGACTCGGCTCGACTGGACTCGACTCTCGCAGCTCTGCTGGGTCAAACAACGTCGGCTCACAAACGACCCACAAAAGCTCCTGCTCTGCTCTGCGCCCCTTCGTTCTTGTCATATTAGTTAAAAACTATTTGAGAACATTTCAATCCGCTAATCTATCCACGATGGCATCGAAAGTCATGTGCCCACTTGATATTCTTCTCTTGCTCGTATCTTGTGGTGTTGTGCTCACAGCATGCTGCAATCTCAAACTATCAATTGACAATAGACTAGATCTGCATGTCTTGATTTTACGCAAGGGGACCAGGACGAGAAATTGAGTGATATCGAGGGAGGAGAGTGTTGGACAGCTTGTAATGGTTGATGTGGTGAGACCGATGGACCAGGACACCGATCGACGAGATTGGACAAGTGGGTGGGTGCAAGGGGGCCGGAGGGAAAAGGGGACAGAGTCCAACCGAGGCGTTCAGATAGTTTCGCTGGCTAGTCATTGCCACGCTCCACGCCTGTCTCGCACGAAGCGCTCACAAAATCACGAAGACGTTCATAAATTCAGTCTCGTCATCTCCAAAGCTCTCTTTGCATTCCAAACAAGCAGCACAGCAACAACAAAACAGCCACAATGACCATCTTCGTTCAAGCATCAAACGAATCTCAGCCCGACATTCCATGTCTTTCACTCTCGTCTTCGGTCGATTCCACCGATTCAGAAGATTCGGTTGATGTCGAGGCCGTTGTCAAGAAATCGGAAAACGCCGATGAAGTCGAGAAAGACAATGCAAGCAAAGAAACCAAGGAAAGCGAGAGGGCTGTGGTTTCAGAAGTCTTCAATCGGATTGGAAGGCTTGTTTGTCAAAATAGCGCAAACGCCGTAGTCATTGCTTCGGGCATTGCATACAATGTCTATCTAGCTGGTGGCGTCGTCTCAAAGTCGTTTCGCCCGAGCTTGTTGCTCTTTTCCTCGTTTGTTGCGAATGCTCAAGCTACGGATAACTTGACCTCGAAGGTGGACGGCAACACCAAAGCGATTGAGCTCTTGAAAGCGAAAGTGGAAGGCAACACCAACAGCATTGAGGAGTTGAAAGCGAAAGTGGAAGGCAACACCAACAGCATTGAGGAGTTGAAAGCGAAAGTGGAAGGCAACACCACCAGCATTGAGGAGTTGAAAGCGCAAGTGGAAGGCAACACCAAAGCGATTGAGCTCTTGAGCATCAAGGTGGATGAAAACTCACAAGACACAAAAGAAGTGAAAGTGATGGTAGGCAACATGGACAAGAAATTCGATATTCTCCTAGATTCATTTCGTGAGATGACAAACGGTCGCGTCCCAAGCGAAAGTACGACAAGATCTTAAAATGCTGCACGAAAGAGTCCTTCGCGAATCCCCTACGGAAGCTACAAGTCGCTGACATTGAGGGGCTCTACAGTTCTGCTGGTACGGGAGTTGCCTTGCGCATCGAGCCGTTCCCAATATGCAGCCAGTGCGTTGCCGAGCCGATCTCGCTACGAGAAGCAAAAAATACAAGCTGTTGTCTACTGTTCGTTCCATCAATCTGTAATTCAATAATACACTACTAGAAGTCCCTATGAACCATACCGGTAACTTACTCATTTCGTCGTAATAACTAGCTACTAGTACTGTATTACCAATATACAACCGTAGTCACATGATAGAGGGTATCAGTCTTGGGGGAGTTGTATGCGCTGGTGGGACTTGGGGTGTACTCTTACTAGCGCCGGCAGTGACCGATTCCCCCTAATCAGTGCTAAGTAAGAATATCATTATTGGGGTATAGAGATACGCATTGGACATTGAGAGTATTTTGCCGGGGAGAACCAGGCATTTGAGGGTATCCGATACTACTCAAAATAGTACTGTGGGTTGTATCGGCAACCCCAAAATACAACTTTTCGCCTAAGTATCTTTACCAAAATACAACTTCAATCGTACGAAGAACAACTAGTCACACACAAACGTTCCGCGAAACTCAAAGACTTAAGGGTACGGAACGCCTCTCTTAGTACTGAGAGAGGGGTAACACCCAGATGTACGCTCCGAACCAACGCATGTATCCCATGTAGGACAATGTACCAAGTCTACAGCCGCCTACAGGATGTTGGCCGTTGGAGTCTCGGACGCAGTCAGTTTTCTTCATTCCTCCTCTCCAAATCGATCCTCACAAATTTGGGTATCGAAAAGGCGAAAGCTATGGCTATTTTGTTACTCGCTACTTCGCCATTTTGTTACTCCCAACTTCGCTTTTTGTTACTCTCGCAGATTTGTCGACCATGGCGAGGAAGCGCAAGTCACTTGATCAGCAGTACCGGCCGGCCGTTGCCAGGTTTATGGGTTGGAAGCATGGTCGTCACTATAATAACAGGAAGAACTTTACACAGGTATGTCGCTCCTTCGCCAAATCGCTCCACGATTTCACTCTGCCGCTCGCTCACACCATGGTCGCTCTTCTTCATTTTTCTTCAGGAGGAGTTACTAGAAATTACCCCTACTGATGTCGCCCAGTTCCTCAACTTCCTTGCCTATGAAAGATCAACCCAGGGCCCAATGACCGCCCACCCACAAGAGATCTACCACTCTTGAACAATACAAGAAGGCCATCAGCCACTTCCATCCGAACCGCCACGCATCATGGGCTGTTGGTCCCAATGTTGGGAATCCACTCATCCAGGGTTGTCAATGAAGTGATCAAGGCTGTGAAGAAGGCTGAGGTCAGAAGCAGGGCAGGAAATCCAATGTCAAGAGGGATTTGAAGATCCGGAATTCCGCAAGACCATTCGCATTGTGGAACGCGATGGAGGAGCGAACATTGACACGACTATCAAGATCCCAACCATGTTGAAGGTTCAGTTTCACTGATTGGCCGCACTGATGATTTGACCAACATGGAGACTTTGGATCTGCGCAGCCACTCCAAGTTTCCAAACTTCGCTCTTGAAACCAAGGTATCCTGGAGCAAGAAGTCCAGGAGGAGCGTGCTTGCCCGAACCAAATTGCTGGGTGCCGCTGACCTGACTTTTGCGTCCTGATTGCCTTGGCTATTTGGATCGAGACTCGTCTTGAGAGGGGACACGGTGATCCCAAGTTTCTGTTTGGCCATTACCGTGTCGACGATGAAGAAGCGTTCCTGGCCGCCATCGAAGCTCTGGACAACGACGAAGAGCTCGATGAGACGACGATTGAGACGAGCCTGACCGAGTCAACGCCTGGTACCAACGGGCTTTGAAGAAGGCTTGGAAGGACCCTGAGTTCGTGGAGCTTGCCGCTCAAGTCCAGGGAAGCCTCGGTACCCACAGTGTGCGCAAGCTGCCTCCAACCTACGCTGCTGAGTGTGGGAGTACCCAGGCCGAGAATGAGACTCGTGGTCGCTGGAAGGGAGAGAAAAATGGACACATCGTCCATGTTTACATCAACTTGGAGCAGCTTCCCACCGACGCCAAGGTTGCTGAACGCTCGCTGTTGGTGGTCCGTCAAGTACAGCATCAAGGCTGACAGCGGTGTTGACCATGGGTTCATCGGTGAGCATGTTTGTCCGAAGATCTGCGACTTCTTCGCTGACGACCCAAGCAACAACATCGCCATGGTGCTTGGTCCAGCCTTGCTTTGGGCTGCGATGGAACCTGGCTTGGAGCATATGATGACGGCTGAGATTCGCAACCGCATCCAGACGGAGTATGCCCAGCTTCGAACCACTTTGGATGAGGATCCTGGGGCCGACTACAACCCAGTGGCGAAGATCCCTCTGACAATATACAAGGTAGCCAATGCATTGCACATTACTGAGTTTGCTCCCACCGCCCAGGTCCAAGCTGGTGCTGAGCCCTTGGTCGGAGGTGCTCCTGGTGGTGTCAACATGGAACAGCTCAACCAATTGCTTGCTCTCCAACATAGGACTCAGCAGGCGATCGAGGAGGCCCAGCAGATGCTTGCACAGGACATCAGCTCCTTGAGGGGCTATGTCTCTACGAACATTGCCATCGTGAACAAGAATATTGGGAGGATCAACCACTTCCAGTTGATCGCGAGGGGTGGTGGCAACGGTGCTCCAAGGCTTCCTCTTCCTGGTGCGGCCGGTGGAGCTGGCGGCGGCGGTGGTGCTGCGGGAGCTGGCGGCGGTGGTGGAGCTGGCGGTGGTGGTGCTGCTGCAGCTGGCGCAGGTGGCGCAGGACTTCCCCCACCACCACCGAGGAGTCCTGGGCGTTTGGCCCGTCCTCCTGCCGCAAGGGGCCCGACACCCGCTACCCTCCCAGCACAGCTTGCGAAGAAGCCTTTCAACCTCTACGAGTTGTGGGACGAGTGGATCAAGGGCCTGAACGGGAACAAGGCCGCATGCGAGTTTACTGCTCGTGAGCGCGGCCGCGTCAAGGACAAGTTCTGCCGCCGCAAGCATGTGTGGGACTGTGTGATTCGGTTGATGGCCAAGGGCTTCGATTGGAGGGCTGCGGTCGACCGTATCTATGCCACCTACGGGTGGCTTACGGTCACCCAGATCATCAACAAGTTCAAGCATGACAAGAAGAATCAGCCCACCGGCTTCCACCCACGCTTGCGTTGAGCTGCCTTGGTGGTCCCCAGCCTACAGCGCGATCCTGCTGTAGGCATAGCAAAAACAAATTTTATATGTCATTTTAGTTTTAAGAATTTTTTGTGGTTACTGTTCTGTTTCTTGTTGTGTTTTGTTATCTTGTTTGTGATCTGAGCGACTTTGTCTTTGCCGTTCGTGGACTTAGCGTTTTTCGAGGAGTTTGCGATCTTTTGCTTGGATTGACCGATCGATTCGATCCTCTTGTTCGATTTGATCTTCTTCTTCTTCTTCTTGTGTGCGTCAGTGTGTTTTCGAAAGATCGTTCATTGATACCAGTGACGATGTTCCAGCGAGCGAGGTAGGAGGTAGGACGTTCGCTCATACCAGTGACGATCGGTAGATGGGGAAACATAGAAGGGAAAGGTAGAAACACCCAAAACAAAGGGAAAGACAGGGTAACACGTAGAGCCTGGTACTCCATGTACACGGTTGTATTCCTGGTTTGTTAGAGGGGTTATACCTTTACTGTATTGTAGCTTCAATTCAATCCACACCGCAGAGACCACGCGATTGGAGCAATGACCTTTCGTCCACGGCATCGCGACGCGTCTTGTTCTTCGAACCCGTTGAATCGATTCATTCGACTACTTGCAAAAGATCCAAAAGAAGGGCGACGGTCGACGGTCGACGGCCGACTACCGTACAGTACAGTCGTATCATAGCTAGCTAGCCGACGCCATCGCATTATTTGGCACCATGCAACGATAGAAGATACATGTAGATGTCGACTCTCTACGGTCCATTCCATCGCGTCTTGTCTCCGACGCAGTCCCACGAAGTAGCAGAGCTTCAGGTCCAATCTCAGGAAGTGTGGGGACGACCTCGTCGTGGCAGCGATATTCCACAAGTACAAGCCTACACGGGGTCGCTTCCACCTACCGAAAAAGGCATTGAGTTTGTCACTTCAGTAGCACCAGACAAGGGAACTCCGCCTGGTCAAGCAAGATGGACGGGTCCTCGAGAAGGAGTGATCATCAAGGACAACTTTTGTCGAATTCCAGTCACCATTGTCAAAAATACTCAATCTACTACTGCGGAAGCCAAGAAGGAAGAAGATGCCCTTATGTTGGCAGCGTAGATGATGGAAGATCAGTGCAGGCACCGTTATTACGTTTTTGGCTATTGTAGCTCTCTAGTTGGAACCAACTGTTATTTGGCTATGCTCTCAAGTGTGAACCAGCCACATCTTAGATTGTCACGAGAAAGGAATCGAATCCGCTGGTGGACTGAATGCTATTGGTATTGAACACATGCCACGGCACTACCGGTAGATGCACGGCAACACGCAACAACGCAAAAAGAACCAACTCATCTTACTGGGGATGGTGGCTACCTGGTAGCAACTCCCGGTGGGGGGCGCGTTTAAAAACAGCAACTGGCAGTTCCATCGCGCTCTCCGGCTGTGCACATCAGTGCCGTCTACGTACACTGACAACAGAACACTAGAAAAATAAACAACCGCCTCCGCAACAGCCAACTGCCTCCGTGGCTTCATTCATCCTGGAACCTGGAAGGGCAATCCAGGTGACTCGACTCGAACATGATTAGGTAGGTATGCGTACATGAAATGTGGTACCGGTACCAGTAGATTAATGCATAGCGTAAACATTGGAAGCGTTACAGTAAATAAGTCGAGCTATAAGGTCAACTCTCGTAGGCCATGCAATATCCTGCTCAGTAGCAATGACGACAAAACATCGCAGACTAGTTCCGCCATTGTTATGGTTATAGTCGTAGTAGTTTTACTCAGCTGCACCTGTAGGAGAAAGGACCCATTGAACGGGGGATTGATCTTCTTGACGATGCCACAGCGTTGCGTGGATACTTCCACCAACCCAACTAATCAAGTCGGATCGGTAGGGAGCACACGAGAGCAGTCCAACATGCCCAGCCAATGGCTTCAAAAGCTTAATGGCAGGCAATACCATGGTCAAGGGAAAGTCATCTTGCTCAGTAGTGGATGCCGGATCCGACGTTGCTTCCTCCTCGCCTAGGACTGCCTTGAGCTTGACAGCCAGACGTCGTGGCAGGTCGGGCACCACCGCTGAGGAGTCTCCACACACGAGCATGTTTGCAATGACATCTTTTCTCGAGTCCAGGGGACACGCCTCCAAACATTTCAACAGAGCAACGACCAAACTGTTGGGATTGTTGGTATCTAGCCATGCCTTTTCCATCTTGTCATCCCACTCACAGGTGATTTTCGAGTCATCCTCAACGCCGTGCTTGTAGCCCGTTGGCACCACTGTTTATTGCATTGGGTGTGATCAGTGTATTAATATTGAATATCAATTGGACAGTGATGTTCAAGAGGTGAGATGCTGTAATCAGTTTGTTTCTGAAACACAAAATATGAAAGGCAAGGAGAGCATCCTCGCGTGCATATTGTAGTACAGATCGTTCGTACCTTGATAGGTAAATGGCAATGGATGTCCATCCACGTAGGCCAAGAAATGTGACTCGTCCTGGCCAAATGTCACCACCAATCCACGCTTCCATCCTTGCGCCACAGGGATGACTTCCAGTGAATTGAGAAATACGACAGCAGGAACGCCCAAATTCCAGAGTGACTCCATCACGGCCATTTCCCACGTTTTGAGTGGATACGGCTTGGATACGACCAGCACTCGTCGGGTGGTAGGATCCACCATGAGGCGATCAAAGACTTGTCGGATAATGGGTGACACGACATCGTACCACCGTGATTCTTCTTCGACCATCCAGGTATCCGTCTTTTTCTCCTTTTGATAGGCTTCCAGCTTTTGAAAAGGATCTCGCGGAAGAGGAATAATGTGTTGCGGTTGGAATTGTTCGGCATATCCAACCCGAATCATGGTAGATCCCCATTCGAGCACAATGGGCGGCCGACCCACATTTCGAGCTGCTGCCAATGGAGAACTAAACGGCCGAGGAGAAAACCGAGTGACACGTCTTGTCGCTACTCGAGGAGTGCTCGGCACGGCGGTAGTAGTAGTACTTTTCGGGTCTGGAGTGCTGCTGACCATCTTGCTCAGTAAAATGCAGTAATCAATGAATCGACTCAATTCAAACTTGACAGAGACAGTGGATTGTAGAGGTCGGCTGGAAATAGCGGTAGTTAACTTATCTGGACTTCAGTGGCAGCTACCAGTACCAGTGCTCCATACATGTACTACAGGAGTTCACTTGTACCATTCAACTTTTCCGTTGCCTTGCGAGTGGCCTCTGGACTTCCGACGCTGTGCGGTGGATCTTCGAAGGTATTTTTCCCATTTTCCAGGTCATTTTCTCTGTTTTGACCCAAAGAATTGGCCAAACTGACGTAGTAGGTGCCAAACGGTACCTGGTACCTGGTACCGACTTTTAGGGGGGGTTAGGCACCAGCGCAGGGGAGGGAAAAGGAGGGAAAAGAAAAAGAAAGGGAGAGGGTTAACCGTTGAGATTCCACATTCCGAACCAGCGAGTCTGTCGGCACACTTCCGGCACCCAACTGTCACCAACCTGGCAAGCGGATACTCATTTTACTTAGAGGTAAATGGGGAAACGGCAATGACCGGTCATCTCCCCATAGGTAAGACGTCCGAAGAACAATAATATGTCAGCAAATACGTCACCAGAGAGGTTCGTTGATGTCAAATTCAAATTGATCCAACGGATATTCTGACCCGCTCTTTCCCACTCCTTCGCTCGAAGCAAACCTTCCCATTATTTTCGAAACTCACCAGATCGATCGATCGCTGTCGAGCAACAACACGGAGCAGCAACAACGACGTACTCGAACAACAAGAACAACAACAACAACTCGACCATGAGGATCGCAACCACACCAACCTTCACCAAGTGGCTGCTAAGTGTTAACAGATACCCATTCAATGAGTTGAGGGCCACCAGGAATGGATTCAGTTGCAAATACATCATTGTGGAAGAACAAGAGCCACACCTCACCAACTACCAGAAGTTTCATTGTTTGGGCGCGAATGAAATAGCAGTGGCGAACCTTCAGGAGTTGATATGCCAAGGAGGATGCAAGCCTCTTCCTCCTGATATGACAGGCATCATGGACTACATGTTTGAATTGGGACTTCAGCAACATCCAGAATGGTACAACCATGTTGTCTCCACCCTTTCTGAAATGCTGGAGGGGCCAGAACGATGTGAAAGGAAGGACATCTTCATTGAGTGCATCTATTGGTTAGTGAAGGAAATGATTAGCAAGAGCTATGACTTCTACTCCAATGAAGGCCAGATGGTGATGGATGCTTGGCACGGGTATTGTTCGCACTGGTATGACCACAACAACCAAATCTCCTTCAAGATATTGACTGCTTTGATGAGTGAGACTTTTGTTGATGATTGCATGGAAGACATGCTCCATCTTGGATTCTTGCAACCACACCATGCTGTCCATTGTGGAACCTTACTGTAAGTTAATGGCTACATTAGAAATGAATTTGATGCATCTAAATCTTAGTTGTTTTTGTTATCCACCATATCCAGTGAATCTAGATTGGCAATGAGCATCATGGGGTGGTCTTCCTCTCCTGTTAGTCAACCACTGGCAGTATCTGTGACAGCAGGCATTCGGGGGAGGAGGTTGCTGGAAAGGAGATGGCAGTATTGGTTGGAATTGCCTCATTTGCATGGCAAGTTGCATCATATGAATCTGTTGTTGTTGAAATTGAAGCATGTTACTCATGTAATTGTTTGTTGTTTGTGCCACAGCTGCTTGGGTTGGTGGTGGAGGTGGCTGTGGTGGAGTGATTGCTGGTGGTTCTATTGGAGGGGGTGGTGGATGGATTGCTGGTGGTTCTGTTGGAGGTGGTGGACCGATTGCTGGTGTAGGTGGTGTCTCGATTGCTGGTGGACTCGGTGGTGCTCCAGTGCAAGCTGCACAAAGACAACAATCATTTGGAGCATATTTTTGTCTCTGTGGTTTGAATCCAACAATGAACTCTGAAAAGAATCTCTCTCCATTGTCTTGTGGCAATGGTTCTGCATTTGGGAATGGTGCATCCACACCAGCAGCCTCTGCTAGCTCATTGAGGTAAGCCAATTCTGAATGGTTCCAGTATGGAACAACCTTTTCCCATCCAGCTGGAATTGACCTCCTTTCTTCCAGGCTGATTCTTGACAGGAAGGCTCTCTTGTGTCGAATGTTGAGGTTGTATCTGGCAGTTCCAGCAAGGTTGAGGGCATCTGCTAGACTTCTTCTCATGCCACTATTGGCGAAATGGGCAAACTTGTCATGGAATGCTTCCAGTTTCGATTCTCCTCTCATTGACAGATACTCTGGGAGGATGTGCTTGGAGTTGGGTGATGGAAGGATTGTGTCATACATGTCTTCCAAAGGCAGTGGATCAGCCAAGTGAATGGCTTTATCAACACAGTTCTCTACAGCTGGCTTGGTGTCTTGAGTAAACAAGGTATAGTTCTTGACTGGATCGAGTCGGCCCTGTCCTGGCTGGCTACCATCACTCGCAGTAACCTTGTATCTGCAGAACCACTGTTGCAACTTCTGTCTAATTGTCTCTGGTTCTCTCATCTTCTTCCTCAGATACTTGGAGTACCTAGCTCTGAAGACCTTGGAAGCTTGCATATCGGAGATCTCAGCCATGGTGCAATACACGGCTCTTAGCCTTATTCGCGACTCGATCCTAGATAGGGTTTGAGTTCGACT
>CAICTM010002824.1:0-11289 GCA_903772945.1 Seminavis robusta | reverse complement strand
TGGGGGCAGAGAGATTTGACCCCACAGCCAGGGAAATATTAATAAAAGTCAACATATGAAGTTAAGGGACATGGGTCGCCTCGTGATTGACCCATCCTCGTTGCTGCCATCATCAGCACTGCTACTAGCTCTGCTACAACCATTGTCTATTTTAACAGTGCCCGAATCCAAAACAATGTCAGACTCAAATGCAATTCCTATAATCTAAAGTGTGGCTTCAGAAAACAGCTGCAAGTTATCTGTTTTTTAACAATGATTCAGTAATTATTGGCAATAAAACTAATTAAATTAGTAAAAGTAACAAAATATATAAATATATAAAATAAATAGATTATAATAATACAACTAATTTATGTAATATTAAAATACTTTTCTGTTATATACACAAGTTTTTCTACAAACTAATATTATTCACAAATATTAAAATATATCTAAAATAAAAAAGGATAAATCCTTTAATTTTGCTCAATTTTTAAATATTTTTAATTGAGAAACTAAAAAACAATTTAATGATCTATTAAAATCATTCATGTCGCCAGTGGGTATACCCAAAGGGGACCCCAATACCCACTGGCTAAGTTGTCTAATTAAATAATGAAATACATCATTGTGAGTATTCTCTTAAACGCCATGCAAAAACGTCGTGCAACAATGTCATGTAAACAAGTCGCGTAAACAAGTCGCGTCAACAAGTCGCGTAAAATGTCGTGTAAAAAAGAATGTCGTGAAAAAGTGCGTAAAATGTCGCGTAAAATTGTCGTGCAAAAATGTCGTGCAAAAATGTCGGAAATGTCGAAAAATGTCGTGCAAATGTCGTGCAAAATTTCGTGCAAAATTTCGTGCAAAAATTTCGTGCAAAATTTGTGCAAAATTTGCGTAATGTTGCTAATTGGCCACACAGCGTAACTTTATCACGAATGTAATTTTGATGTCATATGGAATTGCAAAGTTATCTTAAATTTCGCGTAATATAGTTGTATTCGTATGTCATGCAGCTCATTATCGCATAATACAGGTAGCTATATTCTTATGTATGAGAGCTAGATTCTCGCGTTTTAAGCTAGATTCTCGCGCGTTTAGTTAGATTTTCGCGTGTTTGAGTTAGATTCTTGCTTGTTACAGCTCGACTCTTATGTTTTTGAAATTCATACTCGCATATTTCAACTTTTTTGTTAAGCAAAACTTCTATGTCAGCGAAATCTCTTTTTGGCATACACGTAAGAGAAATATATTCTCGTCGCGTATTTTTGCGTCCGCATCCTGCCGATGCCTCGCTCAGTCATTGATGCTGTCGAAAAGAAGGCATACGGTGAGGGAAAGAAACCACTAATTTTCACAACCGTGACCTTGTGGAATTTTTACCTGTAGGTTTGCCTGCAGAGTGGATGGTGTCAATGAAATGAGAGCTACCTGCAAGTCTATGGAGACTCTTCGGACGAAGATTCAGTGGAATCCAAGGAATCAGATGAAGATTCAGAGGATGGAACGCCCCAGGGCTAGTACCAAGGGCATCCAAACAGTATGCCACAGACATTGACTCCGATGAAGAAGGAGAAGAGGGATTCCAAGGAATCCCAACAAGCACAAGTCCAGACAACCTACAGTTGAAGAGACGGACCAGCAGTGGATACAATGTGGATGTTATCAGTTTAGGGCACCCGGTAGCAGCACAGTAGACAAGTGGTCCGCCAAATTGATTCTATTCAAAAATTGCATACGGTACGTGTTCCCTGTTTTCTTGTGTTCCCGCGCGTCCTTGATAGATCGAACCCACAAGGTGGTACCGCGCCAAGGCTCATTATTGGTAAAGCAGAGCACAATCCCCTATTATCTTTGCCTTCATCTTGCTCGCAACAACGATCACATAGTAACCTCTTCGTTCAACAACGATCTCACTACCGGTACAGCACACGGTTGCCTGCAGCCGTTCACCACTCCGCCATAACTTGTTTGCTTTGTATAGCGCTGCTGGAACGGCCAAACTAGTTCAATCAATTGGATTCGACCAGATGACAGAAGAAGAGCGGAAAGAAGAAGGCACAGCCCCTTCGAGAAAGGAATCACATCAAGAACATGGAGGCAACCAACGAACAACAACAACGCCTACTGGAGAGAGTCAACCACGACGTTGCCTAGACTTCTTGCCAAGAAAAGGCCACATGGAAAAGTCAGAATCTCTGGCGCCAAAGGCGGTACAGTATCCAGCCGAAGAAACCAGGACTGCTATTCTAAATAGTAGTACAGTCCAAGGTAACGTATCCAACGAGAAATCCTCTCCCGCTGCTACATCCTCTCGTGCCACTACATCTGCCACCCGATCTCGCCATCGTGATAATTACAACCCACAACAAGCCAAGGGTACCAGCCAGCAGCAAGAGGATATCATGAATATTGTGGCAGACCAAGCCAGTGTGGCCGTCTCAGATCTGCCACTGAAAGGAAAGACGAGCCATACACAACAAGATGAGCACAATCTTTTGCAAATGGCAACAGAAATCAACGAGGCAGCCAAGTTGGAAAAGTTTAGTCACAACAGGTCTGCAGATAGTGGCCGTGCTCTCATGCAAATGGCTACAGAAATCAATGAGGCGGCCAAGTTGGAAAAGTTCAGTCACAACAAGTCTGCCGATAGTGACCACTCCCTCATGCAAATGGCAACAGAAATCAATGAGGCGGCCAAGTTGGAAAAGTTCAGCCACAACAAGTCTGCTGATAATGGCCACTCTCTCATGCAAATGGCAACAGAAATCAATGAGGCGGCTAAACTGGAAAAGATCAGCAGCAGCAGCAGCAGGCCCACTGAGAGTGGAGTCAACTCTCCCGATACCAGAGCAGGGCAGCTAGTATCCGGAACTTGCCAAGGGACTCCACACCTTCCTTGTCCAGGGGCATATATGGGAACACCAGGAGAAGCGTTGCAGCGGACCAACAACCTTCGATTTTCCCTCCTTGGTGCTCCTGCACCCAACACAGATGATAATGAAGAACTGCAGATAGCTCAGGGTCAAACAGATTCTATGCCACAGGTGTCGCCAAACAACAGCAATGATGCTAGAGATGGTCGGGAGCTAGCAGTGGCAAATCTTGTTGTGGAGGATTCTGAGGATTTCGAGCTCCAAATGAGACCACCGGCAAGTCTTGTGGATTTGCAGACGGTTGAGGAAAACCAGCGAAACAGGAAGAGACAGAGCCAGCTGTTCGTTTTGTTTCTGGCCATGTTGTGCATAGTGGCAGCCATTATTGTTGGCACAGTTGCTGGAACGAGAAAAGGAAAGAATCCCGTCACTACAAGCAGCATCCGAACGGCTACACCAACAGCCTTTGGTTCTTTGGAACCTTCTGGAGATCCTTCCTCAGCCCCAACTGGAGTTCTGGATTTCATACTGGAAGATTTGCCAAATTACACTTTGGAGAGCTTGCAAACTTTTGGGACACCCCAGTGGCGAGCAAGGGACTGGCTGTTGGATCACCAAAACATCACCCAGTTGCCAGAATGGAGGAAGACACAACTCTTTGCTCTGGCATGCTTCTACTACTCCTTTGAGGGAGAAAATTGGATTGAACCAATAAGGGAAAGGTGGATGGATCCAAGAAAGGACGAGTGTCTGTGGTTCTCCAGCGGGTTTTCCCATTTTATCAATGGTGTCTACGCAGAATATTCTTCTTCCATTGCAACTCCTTCGTGCAATCACCTTGGAGAATACACTAGTCTTTGGGTTGAAGATCTCCACCTTTCTGGTCTTACCCCAGTTGTTCCATCCGAACTAAATCTTTTGACGTCCTTATCTCGTCTTGGGCTGGGATGGAACAAGATTTCTGCATCAATCCATGCTTTGCTCCCAAATGAAGTTTACGAAATGACTGCCTTGACATGGCTGAACCTGAAAAGCAATCAGTTGTCCGGTGGAATGCCTACAGAGGTCGGACTTTTGACAGCTTTGGAAAGGCTGAATTTAGAGCTCAATCATCTCTCTGGCCAGATCCCCTCAGAGCTTGGGCTCTTGACTGCCCTCACAAGTCTAGTGCTCTACAACAATGATTTAGCTGCACAGATTCCATCAGAGCTAGGACAGCTGCTGGGATTGAATCAGATTAGATTGCAGTGGAACCAAATCACAGGCCAGGTCCCAACAGAGCTTGGGCTGTTGACTGCTTTGACTTGGTTGTGGTTGGCTACTAATGAATTAACGGGCCAAGTTGCTCCAGAGCTAGCACTCTTGACTACGTTGGATGTCCTGTGGTTGGATACAAATCTGTTGACAGGACAGATTGCTACAGAATTTGGAACCGTGGCCAATCTAACTGTCTTCGCTGCGGCCACAAATCTCATAACAGGTCCAATTCCATCGGAGCTTGCCTTGGTGCCTTTGAAAGAGTTTCGGTTGGATGCCAATGAGATGTCTGGCCAAGTTCCTGCTGAGATCTGGTCACTGACAAGCTTGGAATATCTACAACTGCCGTCAAACCTCTTGACAGGTTCCTTGCCAACTGAGATTGGTTTGTTGTCATCATTGGTCGAGCTGGACCTTTCTGGAAATCGCTTTACTGGGGCAATCCCCAATGAAGTTGGCTCGATGGCATCCTTGCAAAAGCTCTATCTTGACAACAATAGTTTGACTGGAACCCTTCCTCAGCATCTCAATGAATCAGTGGGGCTGAGACTGGATGGAAATCAGTTTTCAGGAACTGTCCCAGAGCACCTTTGTTCTGCACTGTGGTGTGACTGCACAGCAAATGTGACCCAGGTGTCTACCTGTGCTGACCTATACGAGAGTGCAACTTTTCCAGGAAGGTTCCCGCCAATGATTGCTGATGGAGGTGGTGAGAACATAGTGCTCAACATTGAATCAGACCAATTCCCGTTGGAGACAGATTGGGTCTGGCAACAAGAATCTAATGTGACAGGTGAATGGGAAACTTTGCAAGAGTCCGCTGGAGCAATTCAGACTCCATTCTTCTTGTACTCTTTCATGCTTTCTATTGCACCAGATGCAACCTACAGACTGTTGGTTTCAGACAGCTATGGAGATGGCTTGTTTGGCTCTGGATGGGTCACCCTGACAGCATCCAATCAAACAGTTTTGTATTCTTTTACCGACACTCCGTTTACAGAAATTTCAGTTGTCCTTTTGATTGGAATAGATGGTTTCCCGGAGAAAATCACACCCAGTGTGTACTGTGACCCTTTGTATGATTTCTGTTGAGACGGCTCGGCTGTCAAACTTCAAGTTGTTGTATGCATGCACAGCGACCTCGAGGATGGATGCCCCTCCACGTGGCAAGTGGAGCAGGTATAATACACTGCCATTGCTAGACAGAATCTCGCACCGTTACTACTTCCACTACTACTAGACATCTCATTGATACACTTGTTGGAGTTTGTTCTCTTGTTGTTGCTCCTCTGGAGCAGCGGCGGCAATTCTGCCATTGCCTCTCTTCTCCTCTGTAGAAACCCTACCAAACCGCCTGGACGTTCTTCCTGTTCCCCTTCTGGCTGTCCTAAACCAGTCAATCGTTCTCCCTGTTCTTGACCGATTCAGTCGGACGTCCGCTCGCTCCCTACCTCAGCCTCAGCCGATCTCAACTCGCTCCCTACCTCAGCCTCAGCCGATCTGCTCTCCATGGGAAATCCATCCAAAATTCTTTGAAGCTTTTTCCCTGACAAATACCCACAAGCTGCTAGCAACTAGCTAACTAGCTAACTAGCTAGCTAGGCCAACAACCATGGGTAATACACCAATGCACCAACAGCTCCTAACCAACAGGACCGGCAACTGAACTATTCTTTCAGCCACCTTCGAAGCCAACCAGCCAGTCAACCAGCACAAAGACCAACCTACATTGGTCCACTCCAGCAACCACAAAGCCGACCCCAGTTCCCTGGATCCAATCTAAGACGACAATTACAGCCATATCGACGCCAACGAAACCTGCAGCACAATGCCATTCCCTTGCAGCCAAATAAGGGGCGATGCCACTCGCCCTTGCGCCTTTTTGATTCATCCGAGTCCTCCGAGGAGTCAACTTCAGTCCAACTGCCACCACCACGGAGTGGTGTGCCCAACCACATTTAGAGTACAACAGTAAAGCCACCCTGCTTGATCAAGCCCCAACCTACGAGCCACATTCCTATAGCCAACAACGTTCTACAACGGTCACAAAATCCCGTTACCACCGCCAGCAAAAACTCAATCAACAATGACGAGCCAAAGCATTAAAAGCATCCAACCAATGCACCAACCGAAAAAGGAAACCAAACAAACCTCCTGGACTTAAACTCGCCACTTACAACATGCTAGATGGCCGCAACAATCAACTCACTTTACTAGCTCGCAACCTTGAAGAACAACAAGTTGGCCTCTGCCTCGCCACTGAAGCCAAAATTCCCAACGAGGTTCACACTAGGCACGCTTGTGGCTACGATATTTTCTGCACCTACACAACAAACAAAAACCAAGGTGGCCTTGCCCTCTATGTCCAAGCTGACCCTACCCCCAACAATTGGCATGTGGAATCTACCTGCCGACATGGCCCTAATGTTCTATGATCCTGCATCCTTGTATCTGGCTCCCAACATACCCCACTCATCGGAACATACCTTCCCCCGTAACATTTAGACGATGTGCCCTACCTAATTAAAGCATTCGAACGATTCCCCAACAGTAGACCAATCCTCCTTGAAGACCTTAATGTAGACCTGTCTAACCTCACCACCAATCGCTCCCGTCAGGTTCACTCCGTTCTAGCTACATACGGCATGGAAGACTTCCTTCAACATTTTATACTTCACCCACAGGAAAACATGGTTCCAATACAATCGATCGGATACCAACACTACCTACAGATCCCGCTGTGACTACATTCTGGGCACCGATCGACGCCTCTTTGAATCAATCAGCATCAAGAACCCCGGCACTACACCTCGGACCATTACATGCTGATGGCCCGCTACTTGGTCAAGCCCACCCGGAGTCATAAACGCTACCTGAAAGGTCGCAAACAATTCCCTCTCAACCTTGCCAAGTTTGGCCCACTGCGGAAAGCTGACACCATATTTGAACAAGTTCTACCCCAGTGTCAAGAAGCGTCCCAATTGGATTGCTCCCAATACACTGAAAGTTATGGACACACGCTGTTCCCTATGGCGCAATCCAAACCACGACAAAGCCGAAGCCAGACGCCTCACACAACAAATCAACTCTCTGCTGAAATGAGATCGACAGCAACGCACCAAAGCTGCTGGCCAAGAAATTCAGGCCCACCTTGAGGGCCATTCGAAGGACTTGCAGGCATCCTATGGTGTGCTCAAAGCCTGGTACCGGCATATGGGAGACCCGCCTCAGAAACCCAGCCGATTAGACTTTACAAAAGTGGTTGATGCTTTCAAAGCTTTGTATACCGTCAAAACCTCATGCCCTCCGGGAGACCCAGTCCCTGTCCTCGCTACTGCAGTACGCTAAAAGCTAGTGTAAAGATCTTTCGAGTGTTTTGAGTTTGAGAGAATGAAAGTTATGAGTGAGATTAGAAAGCTATGAAAACTAATCACCATCAAAGGATCGTAGATCTGGTCTCCCGCGGGAGACTATAAAGTGTGATAGAGTAGGTTGCGTTCATGGTGATTCCAAAGTTGATGATTGTGGAATTGGGTTACGATGTTAATTGTAAACTCAACCTCTACCCCGCGCTTGATGGAATCTATAAAAGTGTATCCTCCCAGGCAGATCTTGGAGGGTCGGACCAACAGCTACAAAGATATTCAATACACTTTTTGGAGCTATTGTCTCGCTTCAAACGAACCAGACAAGCTCAATTCCATGGAGGCCCAGGCGATTGGATTGAACCTATCTCCGTCCATTGATGGACAAACACCAAGGTGGACACAGTGTGATGGACCTCGTCACTTTTGAGGTGATCACGCGACAGCATGTCCTCATCCTGCCGATGCCTCGCACAGTCATTGATGCTGTCGAAAAGAAGGCATACGGCTGAGGGTAAGAAACCACTAATCTTTCACAACCGTGACCTTGTGGAATTTTTACCTGTAGGTTTGCCTGCAGAGTGGATGGTGTCAATGGAAAATGAGAGCTACCTGCAAGTCTATGGAGACTCATCGGACGAAGATTCAGTGGAATCCAAGGAATCAGATGAAGATTCAGAGGATGGAACGCCCCAGGGCTAGAACCAAGAGCATCCAAACAGTATGCCACGACATTGACTCCGATGAAGAAGGAGAGGAGGGATTCCAAGGAATCCCAACAAGCACAAGTCCAGACAACCCTACAGTTGAAGAGACGGCACCAGCAGTGGATACCAATATGGAAACCTCGCTGGACCAGCAAGGCTTCCAAGCTTCCTCGAGTCGGAATTAGACGCTCAGCTCGGATTGCCACGGCCGAGCAAAGAAAGGAGTCACCTTCGTTCAAAGATGACGAAGCAAAACACCCCACTACTGTATGAACAGAGACAAGCAAACATCTAGTTTGTTCATGGACTCCTGTAATCACAGGAGTGGCAAGCAGAAGTCAGGATGAGAGCAGCCATGCCAACAACATCTTCTACCCAAGGGTTTGAAAGTGTGGGGCAACAAAGCCAGAAAGGCGGCGCTCAAAGAGATGGACCAGCTACACAGCAGAGTGTGTTTCAGTCCAGTCGACCCAAACAAATGCAGTGATTCTGAATTGAAAAAGGCACAAATGGCCACTCATGTTTGTGACGAGAAAAGGGATGGCACGGTCAAGGCCCGTGCAGTCTACAATGGGAAACCTACAAGGTGTACCATCAGAAAGAAGATGCCAGAAGCCCAACAGTTTCACTTGAGGTTTGATGTTATCCATGTGTGTCGATGCATCTGAAGATAGGGATGTGATGTCCCTGGATGTTCCCAATGCGTTCATCCAAACCCCAATGCCAAAAGTCAAACAAGGTGAAGACAGGGTCCTCATGATCATTGAGGGAACCCTTGCAGATTTACTTGTCGAAATTGATCCTGACACATATGCCTCTTTCCTGACATACAAAAAGGGACGTCCTGTCCTCTATGTTGTCATGGAGAGAGCCATTTATGGCATGTTTTGGCAGCACTTCTTTGGTACCAGCTATTCAGAAGTGACCTCGAGCAAATTGGATTTGTGTTCAACCAATACGATCCTTGTGTGGCAACCGCATGATCGAGGGTACCAACAAACAATCCGATTCCATGTTGACGATCTAATGTCAAGCCACAGAATGAAGTTGTGAAAACCAAACTTGAATGGTTCAACGCTAGGTAGGAACCTATGGAGACGTGAAGGCAACCCGTGGTCCAAGCATGACTACTTGGGAATGACGGTGGACTTTTCCGACCAGGAAAGGTTGTGATTGACATGATAGATTATGTCAAGAAAATGGTCCAGAGTTTCCAGTGGACTTTGGGCAATGAAAAAGGTACCAAGTGCAGCTCCTGCTGACCTATTCAGCTCTGGTGATGGCACCATCCTGAAGACAAGACAGGGAAACCTATCATACCTTTGCAGCCAAGCTGTTGTTCCTGTGCAAGCGTGCTCGACCAGATGTGCAGACTCTCACTACTGTGTTATGCACTCGTGTCAGAAGTCCAACATCTGATGATTGGGACAAGTTGGTCCAAGGCCTCAAGTTTTTGGATCAGACGGCGCAGGACAAGTTGATCCTACACATTGATGACATACGCATCATCACTTGGTGGGTGGATGCATCATTTGCAGTCCATCCTGATTACCGTATCACAGGAGGAGTCATGTCCTTTGGAAGTGGCGGTGCTGTCTGTGTCGCGAAACAGAAATAATCAGAAGCAGCACGAAGCGGAATTGATTGGAGCTGACGATGTCATGTCGCCCATGTTGTGGGCAAAGTTGTTCCTTGAAGAGCAGGGGATCGTTGTGAAGGACAACATCCTCATGCAGGACAACAAAAGCACGATCATTCTTGCAGAGAATGGCAAAGGCAGTTCGGGCAAAAGAACTCGGGCTCAACATTCGTTTCTTTTTCATTCACGATCAGATGGCAAAGGCAACCTCAGAGTGGTTACTGCCCAACCTTGGAGATGCGTGGAGATTTTTCACGAAGCCCTTCAGGGAAGCTCTTCCATGAGCACAGGGCCTTCATCATGGGGCATCCACCCCTTGTTTGATTGCTAATTTATTTTATTCGTTCACGGTAGCCACTTAGGGACCGTGCAGGAGTGTGTTGAGGAAACATACCTGACACCTCTTTATATTGACTCGTGTATTAATCATCTAGTCCGTTCGCATGTAAATTCATCATGCAAGGAACCAAGGGAGTTTTAGGTCTAAAGTGTTACGGGGGTCCTTATATCCAATTCAATCACAAGAATTGCTATGCACCACCAGAAATCCTCACTTTTGCTTTTCAGCTTAATCTAAAACAAATTACTCCCCATAAGCTGCAGTATACTAGCAAACAACACAGACCATACGCAACTTGATCGCTGTTGCACTGTTCAAAACATCAAGTGCCAAGACGACCTCGTGAATGGATCCTGGGATGGAGTCCTCACGGCGTTCGCTTTGCAATGAATGCTCGATTCATACCACCTTGCGTGCAACGCCTGCGCAGCTCGTGTTCAATCGTGACGCGATTCACAACGTCCGTTTCGAAGCAACTGGAAGTACATCAAGGAACGTGCCAACGACTAATCCAACAGAACAACGATAGGGAAACGCGATGCGTGTCCCTCATCAATACAATGTCAACGATACCGTGATGATTCAACAGTATCAGCACCGCAAGTACGGTCAGCCAAAGTACAAAGGTCCTTACACTATAGACCGAGTCAATGACAATGGCACTGTACGGCTCCGACATGCTACCGCCAATGGTGGCACAGTCTACCAGACTTGGAACATAAGGTATATACACCCATACAAGGCCTGATCTACTTGTAGGATTGCCATCGTGCGACGCACATGTTACATCCAATCTCATGAGAGTGCCCCGCACTTTAAGTTCATATGTTCTCCTTGTCCGACTGCTGCCGCACCTTCTGTGACCCTTGTCAGGGGCGAATGCAATACAGCTCTTAGCCTTATTCGCGATCGATCCTAGATAGGGTTTGAGTTCGACTCATGACTGATTCTTCGTGAATAGTCATTTGAGACAGGGTTCTCAATGACCGCTCTAGTCATACTAGGTTGATGATGAAACATCGCTCAGATATTTAGCCAGCGTGGAGTACTTCCACGCTACTAGATCCATGCTAGACGAATCTTCCACGCGTTCCGTTTTAGGATCGTGGAGATACTAGGATTACTA
>CAICTM010002823.1:0-11295 GCA_903772945.1 Seminavis robusta | reverse complement strand
ATCGTAGATCTGAACTCCCGCGGGAGACTGTATAGTGTGATAGAGTAGGTGCGGTAGCAATCCTACTCACTCCACGATCCAAAAACGGAACGCGTGGAAGATTCGTCTAGCATTTATCTAGTGGCTGGAAGTACTCCACGCTGGCTAAATATCTGAGCGATGTTTCATCATCAAACTAGTATGACTAGAGCGGTCATTGAGAACCCTGTCTCAATGATATCACGAGAGACTCAGTCATGAGTCGAACTCAAATCCTATCTAGGATCGAGTCGCGAATAAGGCTAAGAGCCGTGTATTGCATTCGCCCCTACAAGGGTCACGAAGGCACGACATCAGTCGGACAAGGAGAACATATGAATTAAAGTGCGGGGCACTCTCGGAGATTGGAAGTAGACATGTGCGTCGCACGATGGCAATCCTACAAGGGGACAGGCCTTGTATGGGTGTAAATACCTTATGTTCCAAGTCTGTAGACTGTGCCGCTACTGGCGGTAGTATGTCGGAGCGACAGTGCCATGTTTATTGATCGTCTGTGTGGTAAGGACCTTTGTGCGTGGCTGACCGTACGAACGTTTCTGATACTGATGAATCATCATGTATCGTTTGACATGGTGTTGATGAGGGACACGTGCCGTGTTCTCCTTATCGGTGTTTTTCTGGATAAGTCGTTGGCGACTGTCCTTAATGTATTTCCGTTTGCTTTGAAACGGATGTGGGTGAGTCTTGTCACGATTGACGTGCGTGAACTTGCGGCGAAGTCCATGTTCATCCCGGAGAGTCTTCTCGACCTCTACGCGGGACTCACGTTCTCTTCCATGACGACCGGTCATAGATACTGGGTAACCCACGTCTGTTTCAGAACGATGGTTATCCGTCTGCTGTCTTGGAGCAGACCCTTGGTAGTTCATTGGTCAATGAATCTACAAGTTCCTTTCTGTTGGTGGAAGAGCGATAGCTGGATCGCAATCTATTATCTTTTTTGGTTAAGGGTTGGCTTCCTTCTCGAGAAGTCCAATTGTCTAGATACTCCAGTTCTTCCTATCGAGAAGGCCTTGTAGTGTTGATTTCAATCCGACTTCTTGAAGTCTTGAACAGGTACTCCTACTATTCAACGCGATCTGCGAGATCGACGTCGTTAGGATGAGTTTTCATCAATGTATGACCGGACATTTTCTAAGTCATGCAGGCGTGTTTTCATCTTCCTTTGGAAGATGTCGGGACTATGACATAGCCAATTGGCAACCTCTGGTACTCGTTCTTCCCTTCGGGAGTGCAATGGCATAGTGTTGCTTCGAGTGAAGTGACAGCTCGATGTGGTAGTGTCCCGTGTTCAGGTCTAGAATAGTACGCACTTGAATCCATCTGGGTTCAAGAGCATGTCCTGTATTTTTGGGATAGGATAAGGCTTCGCTTGATCCTTTTGTTCGGTTCCGAAAATCAGAGATAAATCGTACAGATCCTTTTTGGGTATGATAAATGTTGGTGCCCCCACTCGGAACGATTCACCTTCTTGAGTACTTCTGCCTCGCAGAGACGTTCAACCTCCTTTTAGAGTTTGTGGTATGACCCGTGGAGTAGTAGGGTGAGCCCTGTATATAGGATTTAGCGTCGGGACGAAGTTCTACCTCGGAGTCGTCCATTCGCAACTCTCCCAAAGTATCTCGACTGGGTGTAAGCACTTGGTTGAAAAGGCGATTGAGCATTCTTGCTCTTCCTTTTTTACCGGGTTTCGACTCTGCACATCTGCCTTAAGTCTATTTGTTCGTATAGTTGTATTCAAGAATCTTTCTTAAGACGCGCAGGTCGCGACAGCGCAGATCGGGAATGGAGAATTTCTCCTTTTATTGTTATTGCCGATCTTCGCAGGAAAAATGCGCGGTTCACCCAATGACATGGTCATGTGAAATCAAACTTGATCTTAGATGCAGAGGTGTCATTGACCTATGATCACTGTCTTGCTCCCCAATTTCTTGGTGAGTGTAAATTCCATTCGATAGATTCTATCTCGTGGTAACTCAGGAATCATGTGCTCCTTCACTTCGTCCGGGGTTTCGATTCCTTCAAAGAAGCAGTCCGTAATGTTTGGTGCGCCCCCATATTCTTAATGAGTCAAACTCATTAGCATGAGTTTTGAGTAATTAAAGTTCCGGATGCTCCGTTATCCAGTAAGCAACAGAGTGTAACGGACGTTTTGTTTCACCTTTCCTCGTCTGTTAAATCTAAAATAACGATAGTTTCGAGTTTCTTCTGCCGACGTGATGAGTTGTTGGACATGGACGAAGTTAACTATGCTGAACAGATCGTCAGTCTAGTTGAGTCAGTTGCTTGAGGCAATTTCTAATTTGCCGTAGACTCCGTTAGTTGCAAACAAATATTGTTTACTTATTTAGTGAATATCTTCATAACTTTAGTATGAGAAATCGAAACATGTTCCGTTGAATCATCATCCTGGCTAATCCTCAGACGGAGATCTCTCCGTCAGAATGATTGAAAGTCGAATCGGCAAGCGCCTGTTCAACGCAGCCATCTTTCTTGTCCATCATGTTGCCTTTGGTTGTAGATCTCTCTCGTTGATTAGTTTTCATAGCTTTCTAATCCTCTCATAACTTTCATTCTCTCAAACTCAAAACACTCGAAAGATCTTTACACTAGCTTTTAGCGTAGTGCATTTACACCGTAGCATTGGTAGTGACCAGAGAAGTAGGACCGGACGTTTCCAACATGACGCTCTGCTGGGACCTTGATCTTCAATAAATACCCATCAACTACAGCCACACAGTTGTTGATTGCGACTTCATCGCTGATAGAACCAAATCCTTCCATTGCTTCTTTAATGTCTTCCGGTGAATGGGGAAAGTTAATAGACAGCTTCTCGCATTGGTTAACACAGGCAACTGTCTTCCAAATGACACGGTAGAAAGAGGCCTTGGACAGTCTGGCTACATCACAAATATCTAAATAAGAACCACCAGCCAACCATCGAATAGTACAGTAGAGACAGATTTCTGGTAGTATGGGTCCTCCTCTTTTGTTGGCAAACGTCTCGCGTACAAGGAGATCATTGTAGAGGTAATTCAGCAGGATGTCAAAGGATTCCTTTTCCATGCGAAGACGTCTGCCAAAAGTACCACGGGCAGCATGCCTCTGGCTATACTTTGCAATGAGTCCAAAACAAACCTTGGAAGTGGTTGCTCGGCATCCCGCTTGGTAACGAGAAGCTGAGCGGTGGAGACGAGGCAATACGGACATTGTCATCATCGGAAAGTCTTTGTGGCTCGCACTCCTGCTGAGAGTGATGCCACTCCTGGAAGACTGGTGTCGGATGATACCGTCACTTGGTGTACCTGCGGCTCAGACTGGGAAGTCTGGCTGCATTGACACTTGATGGGGCTGGAAGCCCTTCGTAGATGGAAGCTGGTTGGAGCTTCTGGAAGTCGTAGACTTGTGGGAAGTGATGCCCTATTGGAAGGTGCATGGAAGCTGGAAATGATGTAGCTTGGAAGTCACGGACTTGTTGGGTTTGACTGAACCTAGTTCTTGGATGGTCTCGATGTCTGAAGATGGAATGAGGAAATGGTTGAGTTATTGTTTCCTCTTGTCATGGTTGTTTATACTCATGTGAGACTCGTGACTGCTGGTGTCGTCACTTGTGGTGACTGGTGCCGTCACTTGGTACACTTGGTACCGTCATTTGGTGTTGCCGTAGCTGAGACTGAGAAGTCAGGCTATAGCGACACTTGGGAGAACTGTTGTAGTAGCCGGAACTAGGAGAAAGTTCCTTGCCGCAATGATGCTTTGAGTTGGGGCTGTAAGCCCTTGGAAGTTTGGAAACTTGTAAGGAAGTATTCGGTAGTATGCTCCAACTTGATGGGCTCCACTGGACCTGGACGTGTCACGGTCGATGATGGTTCGATGGTGATGTAGTCGGTAGATCCTTTGGTGGGTGATGCCACTGCTCTTACACTCCTGTGAGTTGGCTGTGGCAGGACAAGTGTTGGTTCTGTCACTGCTCTTACACTCCTGTGAGCAGGCTGTGACAGGACTTGTAGTTGTCCGTAGTTGTATCTATGGTTGGCTTGATTTGTTGTTGGTGTGAGACTAAGGTTGGTTGCAATCTCTGTACAGTAGTTGCAGTGGAGCTGAGGTGTGCACCATCTTGTTGTTTCTGTAGATCAGGTTGCCTGCTTGTAGGTCAAACTCTGTCGGCTCCTGCCATCCTGTGGCGTGGTTCCTTGTCTTGTGAACTCTTGAGTCGCTTGTAGCTAGCTACTCGGTTCAACGTTCACTATTGTTGCAGTTGCCGTTATTGTAGATGCAATTTGAATTTGGTTTGGTCGATTCATTATAATCGGTTGGTAGTGGTAGATACCGTTGTTGGCTGTTGTTGCCATTGGTAGCGGTAGATACCGTTGTGGGCTGTTGTTGCCATTGATGCCGTTGGTGGTTGCGGCATTGCCTATAAAGGCGGTTGTTTTAATGATTTTGTTGTAGGATTGAAGGTTTTGGATTTTGGGTACCACCACACGCCTGTGCACTTGCTGTGATCAATAGCAAGGGCATGGTCTTGTAATGGTATCTGTTGTTGCCTACCTAGAGGCTGGTGTGGCCTCAGGTTTGCCTGTAATCAGTGGAGGAAGTGCTGTGGATTAGTTGCACAATACACATTCCAAAATTGGTAGTAGGAGGTGCTGTGGCTTGGATGCCACAATACACACTCCATGAAAGGGGTAGGAGGTGCTGAGTGTAAACTCGATACACACTCCAAAGAAATTTGATGCTGGTGGAAGCACTCCTGTGTTTCCTGCAGCTCTGCACTGCTTCAGTAGCTCTTGCTTGTGCCGGTAGCTCTTGCGCCGGGAACTGCTGTACCTGCAGTAGCTTGCACTCGACGTGCTCCCGATGGTACCAGTAGCTAGCTAGCTATCTGGTCCAGGACATGCGCCATTAACTGTGCTGGTAGCTGCACTGGAAGTGCCGGTGGTAGCTTCTGTACCGGTGGCATGCTTTGTGTGCTTTGCATTCCCCTTGGAATCCTCTTGTTGCCAACGTACGGAGAGATCGCACGGTAGCTTGGATCTGGCTCCGTACACTCCTGGAAAGATACCTTTTCGAGAAAAGATACCTTTTTCTCGTTCAGTGGCTGCTCGCTGACTGTTCTTTGTCGTTCCGTGGAACTGATGGCAGTCAGCGATTTCCTCACAAAAAGCAAAGTCTTCTTCTGTTGACTGCCGACAGTAGTTGTCGATCGACAGACACAATGGCGCTGTCGATATTAACACAATGATGCTGTCAATCCTGCTGTTGTTGTTCGTCAATGGTAGTAGCGAACTCTTGTTGTTCTTGTTGACAGCAGTAGCCGTTGTCGTTCTTCTTGTTTTTGTTGTGATAGCGGTGGTGACGGCCTGTTGGCTGTTATCGCCGTAGTGTTTGTGCGATCGCTCGTTGATCGTCTTGTTGCTTGGTGGTGGAACAGTAGCAACTGACTAGTAGTAGTCGATGCCTTTCGTCTTGTTCCTGTAGCAGTAGCTTCGTGTCGTTGGATCCCTTGATTGAACGCACGGGGGATGCAACTCGGTTCCTGTTTCATTCGAGAACTTGCACTCTTCAGGCCTTGTCCTCTGTTGCTCAAAGGACACCTTGTTGTATGACAGTCCTTCTGTAGGACCTGTCGTTGCCGCGTAATCGCCCTTGTAGTTTGTCTTGTTGTGCGTTGGAATTTTCCGTCGCACCTCTCTTCTATCAGCTCTGATGCGATGGCTTGATAGTGAGGATAGGAACTCCCGCGGAAGTACCTCTTCGGCGATTCCTCTTCCTGTTGGAACTTGTTATCTTGTTCCTCTTCCGTGGCGACAACACTTGTGGTGTCGCTCCTGTTGGCTTGCTCCGTTATCGTACGACCGCAGTATTTTCTCTGCCTGCTTCGTACGTCGTACAGTATCCTTGCGGTAGCTCCGGTTCACACCGGAAGTGCTGTTCTCTTGCGCAGTAGCGCAACGTCTTGGTGATCGCTCACTCCTGTGAGCTCGCTTCGTTCTTGCTCACTCCTGTGAGCGTCGTTGCTTGCTTGGACTCCTAGCTAGTCGTCCTAGCTTGCTTGCAGGCTTGGTCCTTGCGGCCGTGCTCTGGTACGGTAGCTGTTCTTGCTCCGTTTGAGTCACGTCCGTCGTGAACTTGGTTCCTTGCTCCGGAGAGAGACTCCTGTGAGCTCGCTTCCGGCTCACTCCCCTGAGCTTGTCTTGCGTGTAGATCGGCTTCGTACGGTCACACCGCAGTATCCTTTTTGCTCACTCGGTTGCTCCAACTTGATTGGTCGTAACTCAATCAGTTCCTGTTGGATTCGCTTCGTTCAAGCATTAGAGTGGTGTAGTTAGTGATTATCTTCAACGTGATATGCTTGGGTCCTCGTCGAGTTCACTGAAGGTGGATTGATCAGGTGATCCTCCGGTGTAGTCAGTGTGGTCAGGCACGATTCCGTGTTGCCTTTTTTTCTTTCTGCAAGGCTGTTGGGATAGCTCTCTCAGTGAGGCTAGAGCCCTTGTCTGCTTGAACCGTCTGTTGCACTGGTTACCTTAGCTTGATATCATGTAATAGGATAAAGTCAATGTCGAGATGCCATTGGCGAAACCTCGAATTCGAGATGAACTTCGGGAGATGAACTTCTTGGAAATAGTGTTAGTTGCTAGTAACACTCTAGCTTAGTAAAGGTAAAATACTGTTTTGACGCGTCCACCAACTCACTGAAGACAGAAGGCATTCAAGATTATATCAATGGTGTGCTACGGGCCGACTCTAGCCTTTCCATCTCCCATCCCTCGAACCACCTCCTCAGAACCAACCAACAACATTAGAACATGGCCTTAGCGCGCCACACTACAAGGAAGGCCTTAGCGTGCACTCCTACAGAAACCAAAATTGAATGAAACACCCTTAAAAGGGCCTTAGCGTGCCCGTGACCCTTCTACTCGAACAAGGGGCCAGTAGCGCCCCTTGTCATTCTGAGTGAAGTAAAAGCAAGCCCTCGGCGCAGTAGACAAAAATAACAACTACTAATCTTTGTGACAAACAAACAAACTGTTTTACTGTTAAGCTATTTCCAAGAAGTGATCTTTCTCCATGTTTTCTGGGATTGATTCAACTTCAAAGGATATAGTGAAGGGGGTGACCATATAGATCAGTTGAACTCTGTTGGAGGAAATATACCTGACACCTCTTTACTATTGACTCGTGTATTAATCATCTAGTCCGGTTCGCATGCAAATTCATCATGCAAGGAACCGAGGGAGTTTTAGGTCTAAAGTGTTACGGGGGTCCTTATATCCAATTCAATCACAAGAATTGCTATGCACCACCAGAAAATCCTCACTTTTGCTTTTCAGCTTAATCTAAAACCAAATTACTCCCCAATAAGCTGCAGTATTACTAGCAAACAACACTGAAAAGCAAAAGTCTCATCTCGAGTTCGACAGTCAACACCTCGAGATTGATATCAACAAGTTGACCTGAAGTATACAATACCAAGAGGTATCAAGTGAGCCAACACCTGCAACAGAGAAGAGGTGCGCAAATACTACACACAGCCACACTATAAAGGATACCAAACAGCTCTAACACGAAAGAGGTGCGTGCGCGGGAATTCCCATCTTCAATCCCATTTGGACATCACCGATCGATCGAACAGTTTCCGGCCGGAACTACGTTGATCCAAGAGTATCGGTAGATAAAGAAGAAGATTCCACACGGATTTGCTATTGTCGCTATCGCGGAAGTCCTCTTATTCATCGAGTTGAAGCGGATTACGTCATCGTGTCATCGCGCGAGATTTTGATCCATCACATCACGACGAGCAGAAGCCATTGAACGGGGATCAAGATAGGTCTTGACACAGGCGTTGCAAGCCAAAGGTACCATACATCGATCGATAGAAGACCTCTAGCCGCAACTCTGGATACCCTCGAAAGCTTCTAACTCCAAAAATTGAGCGAGATAGGTTGATACGAGTCAACCAGTGCTATTGTGAAGTGAAGAACAAAAATCCCGGTAACGACACGGAGCTTTAAAACTCCTCACGAGAGCTGTTCCAGACACTGTAACTCACTCAGTGCACTCATCTAACATCATTACAAGGTCCTGCATCAAGAAAGCAGCGATCGGAGACCATCAGAGGCAGTTCGCTACTACCCAAGGCTCCACGAAACGTCCTACGGACACATACAAGAATCCACGTCTTACGTGAGCTGTCAACGACAGAGGCTATCCAGCCACCAACAGGTGCACCAAGAGTGTACCAAAAGAAGGCTATCCAGCCAACAAGAAGCTTTTACAGGCAACTACAAGAGTAGTGCCCGTCGTGTGATCCTTCCTGCAGGAGTATCCACACCAAAACACAAGCTAGTTCCAAGGAACAAGCAAGCACAAGAGTGCATTACCACACCAGCTAGACCATGAGATTCCAAGGAAGAGGTGGTCGTGGTGGATGAAGATACCCTTCTAGGGGGGGTAGGGGATTCAATTCCTCAGGAAGAAGCCATCAAGGAAGAGGCAACAGCTACAGGAACCAGAACAAGAGTTCCAAGCGTCAGTTCCTCTTCCATCCAAATGGACAGGCTGACACCAGGTATTATCCTTTTGAGGAGACCCTGACACACATTGTCCAGGACCTAAGGATCAAGCCTGAGTGGAATGATGTGCCACTGGCTTCATTGGCCATTGAGACCATGAAGAGTCAGGCACCATCCAAGCCGGAGAAGCCGACACTTCAGGCATCACTTGCTGATCCCAAAGTGCAAGAGTACGATGCTTTGGAACTCAGCGAGTACAAGGCAAAATCATCCATCTATGACAAGTCGACTCGATCATATGAAAACATCCTCAAGACAGGTGCAACCACCATAAGGTGACATATGTACCAAGCAATGAAGTCCAATTTGAGAGGCCTTCCCAGACTATGATGATGCAGTCAAGCTCGACACCATTGTGATGCTCCAGAGATCCTGTTTGATAGTGATGCAAGGCTCTACAAAGAGTTCCCATTGCACAAAATACATCAAGACCATCACAACGTGGTTGTCCAGGGTGACCAGACACTTGACTACTTACTTGAGAAGGTCGACACGACGTGGATCAAGTCTATGATACTAGTCGGAACGTCGTTCATTGATGTCAGAACTCTGACTCGACGACTACCAGGCCCATCTGGGAAGACGCCCAAAAAAAGGTGTTACTTAGGAAGGAAAGCTAGGTTTAAGCAACCGTGGCGCTACAATTGACTACAAGAAGGAAGATGGAACATACCAGAAGACGTTGAGGAGCCTATGCCATGAACGGAACCATCCAGTTCCCTGATACCCTTGATCTACTTAGAGAGACGCTGTCTCAATGACAGATTCAAGCCCGAGCAAGGAATGGTTGGAGCAAACGGAAGGCCAAGGACCGGAAGTCCATATTCCAATACCAAGACCACCTCCTTGATCACAAGAAATTGACAGGAAGGCTCCCAGCTGCTGTTTCTACAGCATCACCACGCCACGAAGCCTGCCTACTGATGGGAAGCCCAATCACAAGCTTCCGCAGTGCAAGGTGAAGTCGAAGATCCCCAAGTCTGAATGGGCCATCAACAAGTTCAATGGCATGAAGAAGTCCTTCATGCCACAGTATCACCAACACCAGATGCAGCACTCCAAGGAGTGCCCACAACGTGGTGACGGCGCCCAGCTCCAGACCCCAGCTGGAGACTCTTCCAGCAGGAGTGGATTCAGTGGCAGTCCTCCCACCTCCTACGAGCCAGTCGAACTTTCAGCAGTTCCCCATGCCAACCCAAGCCTCCCAGGCCAGCGCGGCAGGGTCACTGCAGATCCATTTTCAGCACCATCATGTCGATGGAGTCCCGCCCCTGAGGGGCAGAGATGAATCCACCACCGACAGTGAGCCGGAAGCTTCCACCGACTGGGGAGCATTCGCTACCGATTTCCTTGGAGGCATCCCGCTGTATGCAGATGAGTGGAGGCATGATGAGTCATCATCCGAAGAAAGCTATCACTCCGGCTACTGCCATGATCAGCTTGCTGAGGGAGGTCCTGACGGTGTAAGCATCGTATCCGACCTTATCCTTCACCGGTATAATGAAACCCATAATAAAATTGTGAGTCGTTCTGCCATCCCTGACACCCCGTTTCTTTTCCCCCCCCCCACAAAAAAAAAACAAACCCTCCAAGTGAAGGAGTCATCCCTCGGAATGGCCAAGACGATGATCAGAGCTGTTGTTCCGACTACAGCTCGATACAGAGAATGAATTTCGCTGCTTGTACCGGGGACCCAGCCGGCATCAGCGGGAGAATCAGCGAGGCAAACTGTTATGAAGGTTTCCAAGACCAAGAATCACTATCAGTCGAAGAACAGAACCATCAGGTTGCGTTTGAGTTCCCAAGAGTGGCAGATGCGAATTCACAGGAGTGGCAGAGCCTAATCTTGCAGGAGTGTCGTGCAAGAACCTCATTCCTGATGGAGCCAACACATGGTATCTCGACAGTGGCAGTTCAATCCGAGCTGTCATGAACCAGGACATGATTGTCCGCAAGCGGCTATCTCCAGACCAATCGAGATGGCCACCAATGTTGGAAGGACCAAGCTTAACCAAGAAGGTGACACACCTTATGACAATGGTTATTCCAATCCAGGAGCCATCGCCAATATCAACGCTTTTGCTCTTGTTGTGGATGACTGCGCCAGGGCACAGGATGGATCTTATGTCCTCATGGACTCAGGAGTCGACGACGCCATCTACCACTACCGCTCAACTGGGATCCATACCAGGTATGTAAGGACTGCCAAAGGTCTGTATGGTGTGTTGATTGAGCAAGACTTGCTGGATCACATGGCCCCACTCAACAAGTTTTCACCGGAGTTCCAACATTTGGTCCAGACGGTTGAGGGCAACCTCGAATGCTTTACCAAGAAGCAAGGCAAGGGTGCATTTCTCGCCAAGAAATCTGTACCACAACCTCACGCGGCCATCTTGGAGGGCTAATCCGCAAACATGATAAGGACTCGGTCAAATTCGCGACTTGTCCGTCAAAGCTGGAGGAATCGATTCGCGGCCGAATAATTTTCTGGCCAGACGACAAAAGGGCAAGGCCAAGGCTCTACTACACGCAGATGCCCGCCACCAGTGACCGGCAGTATTCATTCTGTACCGGATGAGCTGGGTGCACCACACAGGTTCTTGACCGTATGCATGGATGTGTTTTATGTCTTGGAGATTGCCTTTCTAGCATTCACTGACTTGCAAATCCGACACAC
>CAICTM010002822.1:0-11295 GCA_903772945.1 Seminavis robusta | reverse complement strand
ACTAGTGCTCTATGGCCCTTGGATTTGATCGAAAGTCTCTTAGGAGGTTCCAATTTCGACATGATGATCCAAGAGTTCTACAACCTCTGTTGGTGGTCCCTGCTGCTGCTGCTGTTGGTGGTCCCTGTGGTGGTTCCTGTGGTCCAGTGGATCAAGTCTCCTTTGTTCGGGCACTTCATGAATCGTTCCCTTTGCTCTCCGCTGGAAAATGGTACCAACAGTTGGTTGATTGTCTTCAGTGCATCTGGATCCTTGTTCAAGCTTGATAATTCCATTTCCTCTCTACATGGTTGGTATTGGCGTTGTGATGCAAGTAACTCAGCTATCATAAGTAGTGCACAGTTTGTTAGGTGGGTCATTGGCGTAGGCCAGCCAACCCACCCCCTTGGTGTCTTGTAGACTTTCAAAAGAAACTAGCTCGCGATCGGGACTGAGCTCACCTGCTTTCATTATTTCAAATACTTCAGCTGGAATGCTGAACCACCGTCTAACCTTATTGCGCTCCTTCTCTCAGTTCTTCCCAAAGGTTGGTTTCTGTGTTTCGAGGAACGATAACTGGCACCTGTCTGAGAATTCCCGGGTTCCTCACTTTCTACTCTCGCGATCGAGTCGAGTCGAGTCGAGTCGAGTCTGGAACTGAAAGCTGCTTTTCGATTGCCATCATCGATATCAAGCCAGACTTCCAGTTCCAAATCTTGCTCATCTGTGGCACTTTTGAGGACACCAATCGTCAGATTCGTCGACGGGGCTCGTGGAAACCGGAACAGCGCTGAACATTCCGCACGTTCTCCATGACAAGATCAAGCGATGCCGTGGCTGGCCGGGAAGCAACGGCCGCGTTGCATACATTCTCTGGCAGCCATCTGATCTGCTCGTCCGGTTGTGGTTGGATTACTTTTCCAGCTTAAGTCACGTAATGGTACGGTACGGTACGGTACGAGGCGTACACGGAGGAAGCGGTAGCAACGAAAGACTATCTAGCTAGCTAGAGTCCGTTTGCTCTGGGCCTTCCTGCCTCCTGTGGCTGACTCCACGGGCCAATTGAATCAATCGACTCACCATTTAAGCTGGAAGCAGATCCTTCTGATGAAATCTGATGACAGCAGTTACATTGATGGGTAGGCTGATCAAATGGATGGTTGCATAGGCAAAGAGTTCTAAAGGTAAGGTGTTGCACCACTGCCCCTGTGCCCTGTGATAGTACTATGTTACTATGTGCCACGTCTTCGATGATACGGTATCCTTACTATGCAGTTAGAGGGAGCTATGGGGGGAATGGATCAATGGGACCAGTTCAATGGGGACAGACTACTAGAGCGGTAGAGATCAAGAGTGCCACTACGACCATCCCAACGATGTGAGCCCAGAGTGATAGAACACCTGAGCAACGATGCCACCTTCCAAGAGTAGCCAGCCAAGATGGGTCGACACCCACTCAGGTGAAAGATCGAGCTGGGGTCATCTTTTATCTTCCAGTTACTAGTATTTCAAAAGGGGATGTGTGGCTCTAGCTAGCTACTACCATATGGTAGTAGCTAAAGCAATCTAGAACTCTGCATGCGCCAGGACGAGCTCATCATCTCATCATGAAAACAGCCAGGCAGCCACGGCCTGTTGCATGTCTCGTTGATTCGATTCGCACGTTCTTGGGTCGCTATTTTTGAGTATGGGCGGCGAACTTTCCAGGGCTACAGGGAATTCACGTAGGATCGCACCGTAGGCTCTGGAAAGTTGAGAGAGCCAGCCGAATGCAAGTTGCCATTCGGCTGGCAGCACTTGGGGGGCTCCCAGACTACGTGTACAATCCAGGCAGATGGGCTGCCTTTCAAGGCAAATTGGGCCAAACCCAAGCTGACACCGCGAACGAAGCAACAACAACAGTAACACTTCCCAACAAAGACACATATGCAGACAAGCTACATTCTATTGTAGCTACTAGTGCTGACTGTGATCCAATATTTCTATTGTTGCGGAGGTCTCCGTTGCATTATCTAGCTTACATGCGGGCGCTGGATACACAGGTGCTGGATGTCAACGACCGAGGTGGCTGCTCAAAAGTGTTGCCATGTAGCCTCCTCATTCGGTTGACGTCAACGACAGTTGGGCACAGTCAACTGACTACCATCCCATGGACCATATGATTCAATGAGAGATGACATTCAAATCTGCACAGGTGCACCTCTGCGATAAATTCGACTCCAATAATCACTCACCTGTTGACGGCCGAGATCTGCCTTCCTTGTAGCCTCCTGAATGTAACATGTAACCTCTGGTTGATTGTACTAGTAGCCTTGACTGAAAAGGATGCCACCAAGCCGCCGACTTGGCCAAACCAAACACTATGGCAGCGGCTCCAGCCACCACTACACATTCAGCGACCAAAGTGGGTTCCATGAAGGGGTGACATTGCCGGAGAGAAATTTTTGTCACTGTTGTCGCAGTTTGGATGAATCTGGGCCGTTTGGAAGCGTTATCTGGAAGTGTTGTCGGCAACCACAACCAAAGAGGCGACGACAGAATGCAGCTTGTAGGCGAAATTTGTTGTGTTTTGTAGGCGAAATTTGTCTTGTTGTGTTTTGTAGGCGAAATTTGTCGTATTTTCCCGTCGGCGCATTAACTTGTGTCGCACGAGGACTTGTGCAGGAATATGGGTACCGACACCGGAATCATGTGCAGGAATATGGGTACCGACACCGGAATCACCACGAAAATACTAGGAAATAACACTGGAGGGATGAATCCAGTAGCAGGATCCATTCTCTTGTGTGTTGTCGCTCTCTTGTGTGTTGTCGCGCAGCCTCCTCTTGTCGCCTTTCAATGACTCGACGACGATAGATCCGTTTATGCTGTCGGTAGGGCTCGACAATGGGATTTCGTTTATGCTGTCGGTAGGGCTCGACAATGGGATTTCATCGGCAGTCAGGAGCGGCCCAAGAAAAAGTAAGAATAGCAGTGCGGCTCAAGAAAAAGTAAGAATAGCAGTGTGATTCTCTTCTTGATGGTCGCTCAAGAAAACCGGCGACTTACCATTGTTTCTCAAACTCCACCAACTTGGCTGTCATGGGTCGAGAACTGATTGCCATCCCATCGTTCATAGGATTCAATGAGGGATGGTTTTCCAATCTGCACCGGAGACGGTCGGCTTGGCTTGGATAATACCGGTACTGGTAGAGGTACCGGTAGAGGTGCGACCGATTCGATTCGAGTAATTAAATAACAACTCACCTGTTGACGGCCGAGCTTGGAATTCTCTCCTGAATACCATAGAAATCTAATGAGGGAGAGAAGTCAGTGCTGTACCTTCAATAACACTCTTGATAATAGGCTTACCTCGTACCGTACAGTACCAGTCGTTCGATCGATCGATTCAACCTCCTTTTTACCATACGAATCTAATGAGAGAGAGAAGTGCCTTCAATAGTAACACCTGATAATAGACTTACCCGTAATGGTAGTAATAGTAGCAGCTGTGAGAGATCGCTCCACCAGCCACCACCATTGTGTTGGTCTGGTGTTTGAGTGCAAGGCTGGAGCCAGTGAGAGGAGCTCGTGCTGTGTTCAAATAGCTCGCAAACACCCAAAAAGACCCCTCTTTTCCAGAATTGTTCACTCACTTCAGACAACTTGCCTTGAAAGTTAGCTGGAGAACTGGGAAAGATAACTGTCACAGAATTGGACAAAGCTCAACGAGCTGCTGAAAGCTAGTGGAAAACTCCTGGAAAGCTAACCTCTAGACAGAGCAGCTGAAGAGCAATAACCTCCATCGCGAACTCTCCAAATTCTCCCAACTCTCCTCCTTTTCTCCAGGCTCCCCGCCAACTTTCCGGGCTGCGCCCGGAAAGTTGGGATTTTTTGCTACCGTAGTACAAGGAAACAGGTTCTTGGTTTACTCTTGCTTTCTGAAAGATATCCTTCCCAATAGTTAAACAAACTTGGACCAGGTCGCCAATTGCCAACATTATGAAGCGATGAACAGTTAGTTACACAGCTCTCGGCACAATGGCACCACCGATAACTCTCGCATCTCTTCCTGCTTCTCCTTCTCCCAACCACGCAGCGCAATTGAGATCACAGCCAACTGAAACGAAGAGACTTTTCATCCCGCTAACATTGGCATGGCTTTCGTCTCTATCTCTCTACGTCGGAAGAAACCGGAAACTGAAACAAAAAACAGAAGGGCAAGGGAAACCCAAAGCTTTCATTGGTGCGTTGGTGTTTGACGTGATGCCAGCTAACCGTGCACCAGATGGATCTTCTGTAATCGAAATGTCCACCCCCCAGCCTCCAAGTAAACCTATCTGTGACGACAACATCGCTCTACTAGTAGCTAGCTAGAGCCCTGATGAAGGCGGCACCTTTCCCTTGAGCCACCTTCTCCTTCTGAATTCTGAGTACAGATTTAATACCAATTGTTTCGATCGCCTGTCCCACCTCTGCAGCGCGCCCTCCGACTTAGCCAAAATTTTTTGATCAGAACATCGGGGTGGAAGGAAACTCACTCAAACACCACTCACTTTTTGCCTTCCATCCAGAACTTCTGACCACAAACAATGGTAGGCGAGCACACATCTGCAATAAGACACGAGCAACCCATCGGATCATTCGCCGGTCTTCGTAAATAGATAATAAAGATAAGTAGAAGATGCAGCTCTTCATCAGCGAAAAGGAACACTTTATAGACGATCGTATCGATCAACAATGGACTTTCGCCGTCGCTTTCTCGCCTTCTAGTACGCACCATGAGCAGACCCAACAGAAAGAGAGTCGATGAGGCTGTGCAAACTGCAGGAATGATACTCAAGCTGGCCAAGAATGGTCAAGGAATGACTGCTCAATCAGCTCTTCGGCATGCTGGAGTCTCAACAGAAGATAGAGCAAACAGAAACCTCCACAAGCGAGTTCATCGGGCAAAGAGCAAGCTAGATAATCAGAAGAAGCAACTTGTAGATGACTTTGAGAGTATCGAGTTGGACTCTGAAGATGAGAAAGTCTTTCCATTTCCGGACTCTCAAGAGAGTGTTATCCCCATCGTGCCAACAGCTCCCAAGATGATGAAGATGCGGAGGACCTCCCACCAAGCTGCAGGACAGCGAAAAGTCAATATCCAAACCAGGGATCTGAAAGCCAAACTGTTCCAAGAAGCTTGTGAGGCCGTTCAGCAGGAGAATGAGAAAGAACAACGGTTGAAGGCTGAGGGGAAGGCCTATAAGAAGAAATCGGCTGAGGTTATCTGTGGCGAGATCAACGCACAGCCACTTGCTCAGGTCCACGGAATCAAACTCATTGGACGCAGTGTGCGCAATGCTGTGCTAGAGAATCGAGTGGTATTGAAGAAGCGTGGAGAGCCTGGGAAGTTGCCCGAAGAGTATTTCAAGGCTCTTTGTGATGCTGTCAAGTCATACAGTCTCTTGTCTGTTGAGGATGGAAAGAAAGTCACGAATTTGCGACCAAAACTCACTAAAATGGTCAATGCTTGTGTTAACAAGCTTGAGGGTGAAGGTTCCCGTCAAGGCAGGAAACTCTTTGACCGAGTACAAGCTGAGCTTGCTGGAGAGCTCAACGTTGGCAAACCAAACCGTATTGAGCAGAGACGCCAGCAGTATGCCACCTATGCGAATATCAATCAATGGTACTCGAACCTGCAGCAGTTTTTCATTGACCAAGGATTTGCCAAACTCATTGACGATGAGCTTGTGTTTGTCAGTCCTGACCAAGGCGCCCGTATTGCCAATCTGGATGAGTCTTGCCTCACCCTTGATGATACAGAGAAGAATGGAAAAGGAGGAAGACCGGCCATGGGTTTCTATAATCCTCGCAGCTCAGCGGCTCCATCTCATGGTGCGCACAAGAGTTCATGGCGATGCACTCTTGTTGCCGGCTGCTTTGCATCTGGAGAGCCATTTCCTCCACACTTTCAGCTCCCAACCGATGCAAAGGAAGAGAATGAAGGGATATACGCAGAGTTTATTGTGGATATGTTGGAAACAACAGCAAAGTATCTGTCAGCTGAAGTGTCCGGTCATTCAGCCACTTACAACGTCAACGAAAAAGGTGGCATGACCAAAGAAGAGTTCGGAGCCTACATTGACAAAAACTTTGTTCCTCTTGTTGCCAATGATACTGCTGATATACCCGGAAAGAGATGTTGCTTGTTGGTTGATGGAGGGCCCGGACGTACGAATGAAGAGATGTTAACTCAGCTTCGAATGCGAGGCATCTATTTGTTTCCATCTGGGCCACCAAACACAACTCATATTCTACAGGTTTGTATATTGCAGCATCGATTCGTCCTATTGCTTATTCTTCTATTGATTATCTAACATCGTGTTGCTCTAATGCGCTAATCTTACAGATCTGTGACATGGTCTTTGGATTACTCAAGACAAGATACTTTGAAAACCTTGAACAGCTATGGGAATACCGACAGAACAACTTTGAGATTGCCTCCACCATTAACAAGAATGACATTGGATTGTTATTCTTTGGGAGTCAATACAGTCGAAAGCGAGAGGAGGATCCGCAGTTTCCTCTTCTGAAGAACAGTTTTGAGGATGGCTTTGCCATTGACCGAGTGCGCAAGTGTTGGTCCACAAAGCTTGGCATTTATCCATACTTTACAAGAGCTGCTTTGAAAAGCAAACATGTGCGCCATGAGGTTGTTGTTACCGCTCAAGGAATGGCTGATACAGAGGCTGATCCGGAGGCACAACACCTACGAGACTTGAATTCCCTCAACAGAAAGTCTTGTGATATCCTTGATGCTGGTGGTTACAATGGATCTCTCTTTCACTTTCAGCTGACTGAATTCAAAGCCGCAGAAAGGAAGAAGACCATCACTCAGCCGCGAACCAGAGAGCGACAGGATGCCATCGAGGAAACCAAAGTTGGCGGTGGCAAATATTTCCTCCGAACTGGTGGTGCTGCTCTGAATGATGATGACATGTTTATTGCTATTGAGAGGAAGGAACTGAAGGGATGCCTCAAGGAGATGGAAGCCTCCAAGGCAGAGAAGCACGAGGCCCAACAGAGGCAAGAGATTGCTCTTCAGGTGTTGGAACAAGCAGAGAATAATGCCAGCGCGGAGAGTTTCACCAATGCCCAACTCCGGCATCTCCTCTGTTGGAAGATGGGCTCAAAGACAATACCAGGAGCTCTGAAAAACAAGCCTGAGAAGGTAGCCAAATGGAAGCAACTCAAAAACAAAGAGCCTCCTTCCTTTGAGCCATGGTCGGAAGCTGATGAGGAAGAGCTAATTCAGTTGAAAGAGAAGATTGATGGAGACATTGCCCTCGGTGACACCTCCTACGGCCGGCAGAGGGCCAATGAAGTTAACAAGGCCAGAAGTCTTCTCCGTGGCCTTTCCAAGGCTGACAAGGAAGCTTTTCTGAAGAGTATGGATGAAGATAATGGAGACGATGATGGAGACGATGATGCCAGCAGCGACTCAGAGTGATGTGGTGGGACACTGGGACACCCTCTGACAGTTGCTATTTCGACACTTGTAGCTGTCAAGGTATCAACAGACCATCATTGGAGAGCCTCACTATCAATGCTATTAACTTGGTTGACAGAGTGGAGCTCGTATGGTAGCGTAAGTGCTCTATTATGGTGGATACTAGTATTGGGTGTTCGTTGCCAGATGTCTTTTTCCATGTCTGAACCTGAAGATTTGAATTTTTGCAGGTAAATCTTGGGGTCCAGAAGTGGTCGAAACAATTGGGGCTAATTTCGTACTTTGGGAGCGACCGGTGCATCGAGGATCGAGGGACGAGGGACACACTTTGGTTTACACTGTACGACTGTACCAGGTACCGGTACCATAAGAGCGGTTAGCATTCTTTGAGTTGACTGACGTGGTGAGGATAACGCAAAGCCGTGGTGGCGAATGCATGTATGTGTGTACCAGTGAGAGGGCATAAGGGTTGTTTCCTGTACCAGCAGGTCAATGAGCAGAAAGTTTTTGACATAGTGACGCAAGGGTATGCATTCATAATATATGACTGCGAGTCTTGGGCACTTTCAAGTAACCTTCTTTAGCTCCTTCTTTTTTCAAGTAAGTCATCAGACTCTTCTCTTTTCTAAAAATACAATGACTTGCGTCAGTTAGCGTTCTTGCTATCAGGTTTTAACGACGTAACATTGCTAAGTAGACTTCTAAGCAGACAGCTATCAGACTTATGCCCACCCCTTATCCAACTTGCATCCAAGAAGCTACTACTAGTAGTACTAGTATCCAAGATGCAAGACATGAGGTGTGGAGGTGTGGCCTGTTTGGTAATTTGGGGCAATACATGTAGACATGTAGACTACGATAGATGATGGAAATCTTAGGGTTTCTCTGTAAGAATGTACCGGTGGCTTGTGGTACAGCTGTACACCCTTACTGGATTCTTCATCGACTTATTACATGTACCTGGTACCAACCGGTGCATAATACAGTACAGTAATAGCTATAATAGTTATAGTTATTGAAGTCCAGATTGCCAAGATACTTTACTGGCTCGAGTTCGAGAGCATCTGATATCTCCTCCAACAACTTATCAACAACTTATCTGCTGTGGTTGCCGAGGGTTCCACCACCGTGACATGTTGGGCCAGGCTTTTGCCTTCTTTCTGGCTGGCTTGAATTCTTTGACTGGTAATCGTGAAGGACAGGGTCATTCGTCTTTTCCCACTTGACAGAAGAGCCCACAATTCCAAAATTCCAAAATCCAAAAAGCTAAGCTTGTAAGAGCATCGTGCTATCTAGCTAGCAATCTAGCTATCCCATCAAGGAATCATTCAACTCAACTTGCAAGTTGATATTAATAGCAACCATGAAGAGATCTGCGTCTACCGGCAACATCTTCCCCCTGAACTCTATTTTGCCTGATGCCAAAGTAGGCCTGAATAACGTGAAGAACAGCCTAAGTGTGAGTCTCACTAGTGGCACAGCAGCCTTGGGCATTTCGTTAGGTAACAGCAGTGGTAAGCAAGCGAAAGATGAGACTGATTTAGTAGCGGAGATGTATAGGCATGCCCATGATATGGAAGACCTGGCCAAGAAAGCTCGTAGAGCCCGTCGTCGCAAGAACCGTCACGGCACTACGGGCCACACTGCCAGTTGTACCAATGGCTGTGATAGTGGTACCGGTAGTGTAAGACGGTCTGGAAAAGCTACCGATAGTGTCAGTGATGCCAGTGATCACAGTGTGGTGGGAATCCCTTCTTTTTCTTCCTTCACTTCCTTGCTCTCGCCTACAAAGTCCCCGGAACAGCAAGGAGGAGGAGGGCGTGGTAGATCCCGTCACAAGCGTGTTGACACTGACGGACCTCATCGTAGAAGTCGCTCTTTTACCAACTTTATGGGCAGTGCACTTAGTATGGGTGCTATTAATATTACAAGCACCACCACGACCACCGAGACTTCTACTGCAGCCCCTCGAAGCCGCCGTAGCCGATCCTCTACGCGGCTAGGACCCAAGATGCGCCAATCGCTAGTGGAACAACTGCAGCTGCAACCACCACAAGGCAAGCAAGATGCACTTCCCAGCACTGGAACCAAGCGAACTTGCAGCGTCGGGGTCTTGCCGGATATCTACAAGCCTAGCTTTTACTATGACAGCGACGACGAAGACGACGACCTGGTTGTGGCTCCGGAGGAACGATTGGACGAATACTCCAGGCAAGTGCAACAGGATGTCACCAACATGACCATCAACATTAGCTGCTGGAGCTCACCTCCTCAGGCGGCATGATAATGATCTGCGTTGCATTACCTTCCTTACGTACATACCTACCTACCTGCCTACCTACTCTATAGCCAACATTAAATTTTGCTCGCAAAGAAATGAACCACTCCCGTGTATTTTTTGATAGTAGTACTTGCCCTGTTACCTAATTGCTGTTAAAAACCCCAACCGGTACCTACATGCTTCTCTACTAGACTAGCTACCAGTTTTAACTTAAAGATGTGGTTGAGTCCTGATCAGGTTACAATCCCCGTCAAAGGAAGATAGCGAAGGAGCTTTGATACCACCATGCCAGTTGGGAATAAAACGTGCCACGGCAAAGGGGCAGCCATTCACATACACAAATGCGTTTGGAATCCAAGAGCTCTGCAAAACCATGGTGGACGATGCTCTCCTTGCGCTTGACCTAACCGTTTATGCTCGTGTTCAGTTGAAGTGTCGAGGTCACATCAGCCCATGTTTGTCGTGCAAGTCAAGAGCCCCCATGTGCCCGAAGACGGAAAAGATACCAACACAGACAAAGTCTTTGACTGCGAGCACCTGGGAGGACAGATGTGGTCCTACCGTACCTTTACTCCATGAAGGCTTCTGGCATTGACAAGCCAATGGGCGCTGTTATGACGTACTGTACAACAAAATTGCCTTGCTCACCCTTCAAGACTACTCCAAAGATAAAGAGTACCGGGTACCAAGATTTGCTGACACAAAGAACCAAGCAAGAACTCAGTACAGGAATATTAATATCTCCAACGATTAACCTCCTGCCTTCTGGCACAGCCGAACATAGCCACCAGATGGAGAAAAAGCTCTACAACATCAACAAAGGGGATGATGGCAATTTTGCGACAATCTCTGCTGTGTACAAGAGGAAGAAGAAGGGGAGTGCTGCAACTTTCACTGGCAGGAGCTAGAACAAAACGTCTTTCGTTCCAAGGTTTATGAAAAAGGAGAGGTTATCCCTTGTCTCTTGCAAGCTATACAGATTGCAATCCAGAATGCAAAACTGCTTCCCAGCGCAGTGAATCAGTAAGTCATCTATCGTGTGTTTGTTTTGAAGCAGAGTGTTACATTCTGATGGACTACATAATATATGGCATATGAAATATGCAAAATCACATTAGTTTAGTTGGCTGATTGCGACAATACCATTGTGTACTGATTAATCTAACGATCTAAGAGATGTTTGTATTTCCAAATAGAGAGCAGTTATTAGATTATTTTCTAGAATAAGCCTGCTAATTTAAAGCTTAAAGCTGAATTGTAAGCTGTATCCCGTCGCAATCCCTTACAGATGAAATGATGGAGCAAGAACGGATAGGAGAGATCCAGCCAAGTGCTGGGTAATTTACCATCCCTTTGAATCTTAGACCGGAGTCTTGGGCCAGAAATGAAGCAGAGAAAACTGTGGACGCGGAGTCCTATTAGAGCGCTTTTGAGTTAAATTGTCGGTCCGAGTTTGTGCCAGGGGGTGCGGCTGGAGTGTAGGCGGCACTCAGTGGCCCTTCGACTGCCTCCAGGCCCCGGATAGTCTCGGACCTGTAGCTGGCTGTGGAGAGAGCCAACG
>CAICTM010002821.1:0-11298 GCA_903772945.1 Seminavis robusta | reverse complement strand
CTTAGCTTGAGTGGTTATATAACCAATAATAACCAATAACCAGTAACCAGTACCCCCAATTGAGTGGTTGAATAACCAATAACCAGTAACCAGTACATAATTGATTGGTTAGCGAACCCTGGATCCAATATTGGTGGTTGATGTTGGTCTTTAAATCTTTAAATTCCCTTTCTTTTTTAGGTCTTTGAAGCTTTTGTCACTTATTACTTGGTGCTTTTGCTGTCTTTCACGTCTTTGCAAGAACTCAACTCACTGGACGGAGGGCATATATATTAAATTTTACTGTCAAAAATAATGATGATGTGGGAGCGTCTCTCCTTGTGCTTGGGGCCATTACTTGTTGTGCTGCCAGTAGTAGAAGTAGTATCTTTGTCTTTGGCATCGTTGGAATCTTTGCGGGGTGCAACTTCTCATACTAATAGTAATAGCCATAAACAGCAAAGAGCGATTGAAAGGAGTCTGGAGATTGCAAAGGCCCAGGGCTACGACACTCTGTTTGGGAGGGACGCCATTTGTTGGTCCACACAACAACAAGAACGACAGAGACTCGTGCCGTGTCCCGTGGGAAATGCGCTCGTCGGCGAGGCTCCAACACTATCTGACGACGACCGTGTACTACGCACAGGAGTGGCGTACAACTACACGGCAACGGTGGAACTGAACTTGACCAGCTTGGGGTTTGATGTATCATCATCATGGACATCAGAAACAATAGTAGATGTGGAGGTCTCCTTTGTGGCCTGTGGGGTGGGACTCTTGGGGGGAATGTGCAGTCCACAAGTGGTAGACGACTACAATACAGCTCAAAGAATACGTGGAACGCAGCAGTCCATGTCCATTCCACATTCTGTGGGACAACAATTGATCCAAAGCCCCTGGGTAGAAAGGCAGCTGAATATGTCCAACGATACAGCTGGTGCCAGTATCCATCAATTCCAGGAAACAATTCCATTCCGTGTAGAAGTTCCGGGAGACTATGTTGTCATTGCCATGGTACGGATCAAACAAGAACAAGATCAACGAGTGCTGGAAATGGCCAATCATGCCATGACAGACGAAACCAAAATACTACTACGCTTTCAGGAACCCGTCCAAATCCAAGGAGTGACACCAGAAATTCGAATTGGTTCCTACGTGACCATTGCCATGGGAGCCAGTGTCTTGCTCTGGCTACTCTTCCAATCCATACGATATCGACACTCCCAAGTACTGCAAGTTTCGCAGGGCCGATTCTTGTCCGTCTTTCTCTTGGCGGGGGTCATTGCCACCACGGCGAGTTTTCTCTTGGATCCAAAACAGGATGCCTACTGCCAATGGGGGGCACCTCTCGTCCTCTGCAGTCTGCAACTATTCTATGCCATTACACTGGGGCGTGTTTGGAGGATTCATGCCATTGTCAGTCCAGCCGTCATGAAACTCACACATCATATTACTACAAATACAAATACTACCGACCAACGTCGTCGTCGAACCAGTACCACCAGTACCAGTGATACCATGATGGAAACGCTCTTGTTTCGACCCATTCAAAAACTCACCTCCTACGTCGTCACGTGGGAAAACCAGAGTCGACCCACGTCCCTTCGCAAGAGTATTTCTGAACTGCAACTCGTCTTGGTGGTGACCCTGTTTACCGTCCCCCAAGTTCTGTTGCAATTGCTCGGTGCCACACTTCAACCACGACAAATCACATTCACTACAACTACTGACAATGACACGGCACGACAATACTGTCGCAGCAGCACGGCCGTGGGCGGCTCCTTCTTTTTCTACGGATGCCTCGTATTCGTGGGACTCATGATCAGTCTCCTCCTCATGGCACGATACACAAGACGATTGCCCAGTCTCTTTAATGAATCACGTGTCATTTTCGATTCCGTACTGTCGTCCTTGACATTGTTGGCCGTGGGAGCGGGATTTCTCTTGATTGGATCTGGCACTGGCACTGGCAGTCATAATAATGATCCGTCCCTGGAATATCTGGTCTGTGTCATGGTCATTCTCTGTGCCACATTGCAGGCATCCTTGCGCCTCATGCTGCCCAAACTCAAAATGGCATGGCGGGGAGAAACCATTGTCGTGTCGGAATTGGTCTGTGAACATTCTCGGTTGATGCGACAAAAATTGGAAAAGTATGCCAGTCGACGAAAACAACAACAGCAACAACAGCAACAAAGCAATGGAGATCATCATCATCATTGGTGGACCCACACGCGGTCGTCGGCACAGAGTTCCGAGAATCAAAACAACAATAACAACAACAACAGCACCAACAATCAGGATAGTTTTTCCACAGTCGGCAGTGTCTGGACCACACAACTGCGAGCGACCACCAACATGATGCCAGACGAGACGAGCCGCGGATTCGATGACACGACACGAGACGACAGTGACTGTCTTTCGCCGCTCTCAAGAAACAAACAAGAGGACGACGGATCGAGTATCCGAACTTCCATGGCAGTCGTCGATGGAGATGACGACAATGAAACGGAGGATCCTCCGGAAAAACGACGCAGTACCGTACGTTTCAACGGCGAAGATCTAAATGACTCGGAAAACAATAACAATAACAACAACGACACTGTCCGAAAGGTAACTCGGCGTCGTCGTCACAGCAGCGTTCGAGCCGGCAACCACAACAACAATAATAATCCGCCCCCTTTGATGATGGTCTCTACGAGTCGGCCACCGGAATGGAAACTACTCTTGAAAATGATGGATCTCGAACACAGTTTATCAGCCATCAACAAGAATATCATGTCCGGTCGCCCGGTGTCGGAAGGAGACTGGGAAGAAGTCCGAGCCATGTTATCTCGGTTGGGACGAATCTTTGACGAACAAATCATTTTCGAATGGGACCAAGAAACTGCCGCCGTTCGTAGACCGCAACCATCACGAGCTTGCGTCGTCGAGACAAAAGAAGACAAAATGACAAGAGACATTTCGTTGCGCATTCTAGACTTGGTTTGCGAAGACGAAGCTGCGGAAGATGTGGAGGATTCCATTTCCGTGTACATGAACGCTTCGTTGCATTCAGCGGCAATAGAAGAAATGCAGAGCACACACTTTGGCACTGCTACTAATCCACTGGCAGTTTCTCCACGGGAAAAGCTACAAGAGCCTGATTTCAGCAAACTCGGTGAGGTACTGTGCGATGGACCGTTGCGGTTCAGCCCGGAAGTCGCGGAACGAAGCATAGTGCAACAGGTGCAGGCACTCCCTGTCATGGAACAGGAGTCGTGCCTGCAGCTGAAGAAGGATTGGGAAGATGATCTCGATCATTCTGCAATGGAAGGAGAATCCCATGCACGGCAAAAATTGTTGTCGGATGAAATGATCCTCCGCTTCCTCCGTCATTCCGAAGGTCGCGACGCCAGGCATTTGCAACTGGCGACATGGAGAAAAATGAAACAGTTTGACCCAAAATACCAGTCTCTCACGGCTAAATCCTTGGACGAACAAGTGAGCACCAAAACTCTCTTCCCACTTCCTGGCATCAAGACGTTGGAGGGTGGCTGTGACTGTTTCTACATGCGACCTTGCCGTTTCAACCCAAGAGACGTGTCGACCACATCAGTCATCAACAACTTGGTTTACTGCATGAGCACAATGCTGGAAAAAGAGGATGCTTGCACGAATGGGATTGGTTTCGTGGCATGCATGGATTCGTGGACAATGAAGCACTTCAGTCCCGACTATTGCTTCCAGTTCATGCAAGGGCTCCAGGGGTACTTGACTCCTGTCAAGGTAGTGCTCTTCCTGATCGTAAACCCGCCACCGTGGTTCGGAAAGGTATGGGCTATTATGAAGCCAATGCTGTCCAAGGAGTTTCAAAAGAAGGTGAAGATGATACCTGAATGTCAATTGGATCAGTATCTGGAACCGGGCTTTCAGCAGTACTTGCCAGATGACATGATGACGGGGCAAGCAGACACAGGCGAGCTAGTGAGGGATTGGCTGACCTATCGCAACTATCTCGAGAGCAACACTGTGGAGACATTAAGCAATTCTGCTAGCTCAGAGGATGATGCCTTGTGCAGGAGGTGTGAATGGCCGTGATGACTTGTGCAAGATGACCTCTCACTGGCTCCTATCTAAAGGAGCCATGTCCTCAAAGCACCCCTCCATATTGATGTTGATGCCGTTGTCCAGCTAAAGATGACTGCGACACAATAAAACAGTTCTTCTAGTTGTTTAAGTACCTATAGAACAATGTAACATAGAATCGAATCACTGTTTTGTCGAATTGGTGATATCAAAAGATCCATCTGCTCCAACCAAAACATCAATGGTGATTTCAGAGAACGCCTCCCCAGCTACCAAAGAATACAACACTGTTTGGTTGGCGGCTGTCAGAGTGATCCATCCAGGGATCTTGACACCATCACCCCAAATGTCAGACACAACCAGTCTGTAGGCTGCGTCAGTGTTCACTTGTAAGAGAGAGGAGTAAAGAAAATCTTTACCGCCGAGTGGACCACCTGATTCCAATGTGGCCCAAATACCAGTTGCATTGGTTTCCTTCTTCCAAACCCATGATGTCTCTTCTGGGAAATCATCAGTTTGGATGTTCAGCATGACATCAGCACCTCTGGTTGGAAATCGTCCAGGCCAATCCGGTGGAGCTTCTGTGAGGTCAGCACAAGTGGAAACAGGAGGAGTTTCATTTTGGGAACAATCACACCTTAGAAAAGAGCAAAGATGCTCTGGGACAGTCCCTGAAAACTGATTCCCATACAGTTTCAATCCCATTGATGCATTCAGTTGGCTGGGCAGTGTTCCTGTCAGGTTATTGTGTTGAAGACGCAGAGATGTCAAAGATGTCATCACCCCAATTTCAATGGGGATTTTTCCAGTGAACTGATTGTCAGAGAGGTAAAGCTCTTGCAACGATGTCAATAGCCAAAGCTCCATGGGAACTGGGCTAGTGAACTGGTTGCCATCCAACCAGAGCCTAGTCAAAGCAGTAAACACGCCAAACTCAGAAGGAACTGGACCGGTCAACTGGTTACCATGAAGATAAAGCTGTTTCAATGAGGTCAGGAGCCCAAGCTCGGAAGGAATTGTCCCCGTCAAGCGATTTTCGTTGAACCTCAGCACGATGACAGCCATCAAAAGGCCAAGCTCGGATGGGACTTGACCAGTGAGTTGATTTTGATGCAAAGATATTTGTTTCAAAGCAGTCAACTGTCCAAGCTCAGAAGGAACTGGACCGGTCAATTGATTCTGATAAATCGAAACTTCTTCCATTGAGGTAAGGAGCCCGAGCTTTGAAGGAACTGGTCCGGTCAAATGATTAGTATCAAGATATACGAGTTTAATAAAGGAAGTGGGTGAGACACGTAGAAAGTGTACTAGCGCTACAGCCCAAAAATGGACCAAAACCGTCTATAAGCAAATGACTGTCTCAATGTCCGATTGACCCATAAGTAGATTAATACGAAATCGACCTCAAGTACCATTGACTCATAGCATGTTACCCATACTGACCACATGATTTAACATCACATACCCTATGTTAAACGTGTATTTCATTTTCGTTCTACTTTTTGTGAGATAGTTAAATATTTTGGTCCATTATTGAGTCCCGTTAACTCTGCAAATAGAGAGTGAGACAGAAGGTTTCCGATATTGTACTGTTTTTGCTATAGTATCGCTGATGTCTCAAAGCGATGGACCAAAACCAACTTTATACCTGTAGCCGCTGCAATGAGGTCAGGAGCCAGAGTTCGGAAGGAATTCGATTGGTCAAATAATTATTTGATAAGATAAGCCATTCCAATGAGGTCAGATGCCCTAATTCAGAAGGAATTTGACCGGTCAATTGATTTCCTCCCAAGAAAAGGGTGGCCAAGGAAGTCAATAGTGCAATCGCAGAGGGCATTTGGCCTGACAAGTGATTGCTTTCCAAGCTAAGACCGGACAATGAAGTCAATAGAGAAATCTCCGAGGGAATTTTGCCAGTGACCCAATTATTGTACAAATCCAAACTTGTCAATCCAGTCATCTCATAAACTTCTGTTGGTAACAGAGATGAAAGTGGTCCAGCAATGTCATTGGTCCCCAAGTCTGCAAGAGACACGAGAGACAAGGAAGTCAAGAAGGAAATCTCAGGTGGCACAAATGGGGCAAGGCCAGAGAGCTGCAGGTCTTGCAGATGCAGAGATATGAATTGTCCATGGTTGTCGCAAGAACTCTTTTCCCATGGTAATTGAAAGAACTTTCCATCCAAAAACCATCCAAATTCATTGGAGAACCAGTCACACTCTTCCACTGTGTCATCCATCCATCCATGGCCCCTGATTAAAGGATTCCAACTTTCTCCCTCAAGAGCATAGAAAAAAGCAGCTAGAGCAAACAGCTGTGTCCTTCTCCATTCAGGCAAGTTTGTGATGTTTTGGTGATTGGCTAGCCATTGCCATGCTCTCCATGCACTGAGGGGTCTCGCTGCCATTGTTGATGCTGGCCAGAGTGTAGTCAGGGAGACTATCGAATAGCAAGTCTAGAACCGCAGTGGGGGCAGATGATGGTACTCCAGAAGGAGTCATGGACCCAAAAACCGTCGGAGTGTCTGTTGATAGGGAGACAGCCACTTCTGGCTCTGTCTTTTGGGTTCCTGCCACGGCTCCCACAACGACTGCTGCCACAATGAACAACAGGACAAAGAAAAGTATAAACATCAGCCTCTGTTTCTTCCTCTTTTGTTCTCTCTGCTGGACTTGCTGTAGATCGACAGGATCTGCAGCGGGCCTTGTTTGTTCCTCCTCAGGAGCTTCTAGAACAAGATTTGCCACTGCCAAGTGTTGGTCATTTGTTGATGGAATGTTCTGGTTGGTGGTGGTGCTGTGTTGTCCCACATCATGCGGTTCCTTCAGCGCAGAGGAATCGTCTGGATCACCTATCTTCACTAAGCGTTCACCCTGACCAGTGGCACTGGCACCAACGAGGGAGAACCTTAGGGTATTGGCTCGTTGTAAGGCTTCTCCCGGTGCACCCTTGTAGGCCCCTGGTCTCAACGGCTGATGTTGCCTCTGCGGAATATTTTCTGGTAGTGCTTCTGGCAGTGATGCTGGAAGTACTGCTGCAAGTTCTGCACCTTGCCGATTAATTCCTACACCTTGTTCAGTTGAATTTGTGGCATTCCGGGAATTGTCAGCAGTTTCATATTTTTCTACTTTGGCAGTTTCGTTGATTTCGATTGCGATTTGCATGACATCGTTGTTGGCCGTGTTTTCGCGTCCTTGCGCGAGCCCCCACATTTGTGCTGTTGCCGATCCTTTGGCAGGCATACCCGCAGCAACTGTCTGCCCGTTTTGAAAAAACAATAGCCTGTGGCTTTGTGGTTTGTTGCTGACCCGAGCTTCGCTGCCAGTACATGTAGAAAGTGTCGCCATGGCAGAATCGGTAGCAGGGTTGGTAGTGCCATTATTATTGTCACGGAAGTTATTTTCAGCGTTCACTTTGGAACTACTTCCTCTGCCATGATTGGCATCAAATTTTTCCATTTTGGCAGCTTCATTGATTTCCAAAGCCAACTGCATGAGGTGGTTGCTAGCAGTGCTTGGTTTTTCTTTACGGATATCTTCTTTGGCATTGAGCTGTTCGGCGACCGCCAAACTGGCCTGATCTGCCACAATTTTCATGATTTCTTCTTGGTCATCTTGCTGTTGTTTGGGTTTACTCTTTCCCTCTTTCATCCTGATAATGACGGCTATCTATAATGGACTGGAGTCGAGTGACAGTCGAGTCTATCGCTCAGTTGTATGTCTATCGTCGGACTGGGATGAAATTTGCGCACCCTCGTCATCGGTGATTGAGGTAAATATAGAGTTAAAGGTATTTTTTACTATTATGATTTTCGTACAATTGTAATGTTACCGCAGCTACCTGAACCGACTTCCTGACACAGCATGCACGCAGACCAGGTCCATCCCAACCTCGCGCGTCTCCCCACGGAGGCTCTTGATTGTGAACGATCACCCTACGAATTTCTCCAATCGACGACACTATAGCTACTAGCTAGTAGTCTGAATGACAAAGCCAAGCAAACCTGGTATCAATGAACCAAACACAGGCAAAGAAGCAAGTGACGGTCCCGGCGTCCCGGCGATACAACCGAGATTGGTAGTCACGAAACTCCTTCGGCGGCAACGTTATAACCAGTAGCCTACTACACATGACGGAAGAGAAGGAAATCAAAGAAGCTACCAGAGCCAACCAGCCAACACCGGGCTACTAGCCAGCGCCACACAATGGTCAAGAACGAGTAGACCACAGAAACCAGAGCTAAGAAGAGACCGAAAAGCAAGGTCCAAAACCAGCAAGGTGGCAAGAACGGGACTAACCAAGACAACTATGTATACAAGAGCGATACTGTCAACAGAAACACTCAGCAAGAAGAGTACGCATATGAAATGAATTGGCAGGAGTTTGGAAGCAGCACCCAACAAAGTTATGACATTCTTTCCACTTGCACCATCTACTTTCTTTTTTTAAGGAACGGCAACAGACACAGGTCCTTGCAGATTGCAGACCATGCCGGTACGAGGGCTTGAAACAGAGATCATGCAAGGGTTGTGAGAGTGTGAGAGTGCACTAGCAATACCGGTACAGGCAACTCTGCCCGTAGCGCTACCGTACAGTTGTGATACCACTACTAGTACCACCAAAAGTACTGGTAAGCCACAATGGCTTCAATCCAATTACTTACTTAATAAAATGGGGTGCAATGACGATTTATGTGGAACGACATGCGTTAATGCCTGGAAACGCGCATCGTGCCATTCCATCATTCCAGCACTCTCGCCTGGCACCATGGAGCAGCAGCAAAAGATCCATCGAGTCGAGTCCGAAAGAGGAGAGCAACAGTCAGTTGTTTTTGTAACAGTCAGTTGTAGCTTCTCTGATTTCAGGATCAGAGATCATGATGAAACAAAGTCAACAGTGAAGACGGGAATATGAACGATGATGAAGTTGAGTCTGTCGCAGCCACACAGTCGGAGGATCAGTCAACTGCCGTAGGCAACAGCGCCAATGAGAATCCGTCAACCTCCCGAGATCGACACACTAGTACAACAGTAAGTCCCAGCACGTCAAAACCAACAACTGAGGATGCTGACCTGGAGGTAGCTGACAGGAAGATGACTCCAGAAGAAAAGGCCCACGCAGAAGAAATACTACGATTGACGGGAAACAGTGCTGCACTTGACTTTGGCGACAGAAAACCTGCAGCCAAGGTGACACCAAGAAACCAGGAGAACATACCGGTAGACGAAATGAGAAACGCAGACAGCAGCAATAGCAGCATCCAACACGCTGATTCTGCAATTTCAGCTCTTACTGGCATTGCCGCCCGGTTCAGTGACAACCAAACGCTTGGCCAAATGACCTTCTTCCCAAAGGAAAAGCAGAGTTTTGCAAACGGCACCATGGGAAAATTGTCTGCGGAAATGCCAGCAAGCGGCAAACAACAGCAAACAAATTACAGCCCAAGTGAGAACAATGCGGGTTCTAGATATCCTCCCCTTGCTGCCTTGGCAGCACAGTTTGATGAACCCCAAAGGAGCGGTCAACTTTCATTTTTCCCCAAAGAATCAAAGAAACAGCAATCCCTGCCTCACTCTATCGCAGTGGCACAAGCAGCAACGAACAACAACCTCGGTGCGGATCAAGACACTCCACCCAAGGATGCAACTGCTTCAATCGATGAAATTACACAACAGCAGCTGCAATCTCAACCGGGTGCATTCTCGCAGGCTCCTGGCGAATCATGGCAGCGTACACAGACTCTTGACTATGACCTACTGAATGCTCCTGTGCATACAGCACCTCTAATACTAGTGCAGCATGACCCCACATCTACTGGTACTAGTGTTAATGGGCAAACTCAAAATTCAATTCTACCGGCTGCCAATACAAATGCAAATGCAAATGGGCCATTGGTGCAAGCGAATCCAGTTCTAGGAGACCCACAAGATGCAACAGATATGATGCAGGCTAGCCCAGTGGATCTAGAGGCAGCTGAGGAAAGACAGCAACAATGGAAGAGACAATGGCAGCAGTTGATTCTGGCTACCTGTCTTTTGTTTGCTGTGGCTGCAGTTGTTGTAGGAGCTGCCGCTGGCGCACAACGAAACAAGGAGCCTGTTACAGTCATCAGGCCGCGGACTTCCTCTCCATCTCTGTCAAGTGCTCCATCGATGTATCCATCTGCAACTCCATCCTCTTCCATGGCTCCATCGTCCTCGGTGGCTCCAACTAGAGCTCCGTCCTCTTCCACGTCTCCATCTTTCTCTATGGCTCCATCTTCATCTATGGCTCCAACTCTAGTACCTCCACATTTGAAGGCAAAGGATTGGCTAGATCAGCACCCAAACATCAATGATCTGGCTGGCTGGAAGAAGACTCAACTCTTTGCCTTGGTTACTGTCTTCTATTCCTTGGGAGGAGAACAATGGCCTGCTAATGTTCGGCGAGATTGGTTGGATTACTCCGAAGACGAGTGTTTGTGGTACTCAAGTGGATATCACCCTTGCAATGAAGATGGTGCATTTACTTCTCTCTCCCTACAAGACTTGTTTTTGAGCCAGTCTCATATTGCCCCTTCTATACCATCGGAGATTGCTCTCTTAACGCTGTTGTCCCGGATAACCCTGGCCAACAACGATATCCAATATATGATTCCTTCCGAGCTTGGACACATGTCTCCATTGGCTTCCTTGCGATTGAATGGGAATCAGTTGTGTGGCCAAATTCCTTCCGAACTGGGACTGCTTACGGGCTTGACAGGTTTGTGGTTATTTGCAAATCAACTCTCTGGCCAAATTCCATCCGAAATAGGACAACTTGCTGCATTGACATACTTTTCTCCGCACACAAATCATTTAACTGGGCAGATTCCTTCCGAGTATGGTCAATTGACGGCTTTGCCAAATTTGTCCTTGCGAGGAAACCTGTTGACTGGCCATATTCCTTCTGAGCTTGGACAATTGATCAATTTGATGTGGCTGTATTTGAATCAAAATGGGTTGAGTGGCCCAATTCCTTCAGAGATTCGACAACTGACTGGCTTGATGGAGTTGAGGTTGTTTGAAAATAGCTTCTCCGGGCAAATACCTTCCGAGTTTGGTCAATTGACGGCTTTGTCTTCCTTGTGGTTGGATGATAATAGGCTGACCGGCCATCTGTCTTCTAAGCTTGGGCAACTGACTGCTTTGACTTGGTTGAAGCTTCATGAAAATCAATTGACTGGCTCACTGCCTTCTGAGATTGGAAAATTGACAGGTTTGTCAGAGTTTC
>CAICTM010002820.1:0-11320 GCA_903772945.1 Seminavis robusta | reverse complement strand
ATGAGTCGAACTCAAACCCTATCTAGGATCGAGTCGCGAATAAGGCTAAGAGCCGTGTATTGCAATCTTGATAGAGTAAAGATACATCGTACATGTATGCAAACAGTAAGGTGGTTCGTGAGTATCATTTCGAAATAAATAAATAAATAAATAATCGAGGTACTAGTAATTATTTAAATAGCCATTCAAAACTCAGAGTAAGGCGGGCCGACTTTCCTCCGTGTAATTTGTTAGTGACAGAATCCAAGCCCCTCTCAACCCAATGTGCCCAGCGTCCAGTAGAGCAGGATCGTGCTGCAATCGTGTTTGCAACTCTAGTTTGAAAACTCTACCCTATAGGATAGAGTTTTAAACTCTCTCCTAATAATTATGATAGAGTTTCAAACTCTCTCCTACAGGATAGAGTTTCAAACTCTACCTTAAATCTGAAATGGCTTACGTAGAGCCACTACTAAAGTCTCCGCAGTCCGGTTTCGATTTAGGGTAGAGTTTGAAACTCTCTCCTAATTATTAGGGTAGAGTTTCAAACTCTATCCTATAGGGTAGAGTTGTCAAACTCTACCCAAGACTTAATGTAGAGTTTCAAAACTCTCCCCTATAAGGTAGAGTTTCAAACTCTATCCGTTAAATCCTACCCAAAAGCACGATTGTGGCACGCTCCAGAGTGTAGTCTAGCAAGGTCCGGAAACGAGACTGAATCGGTAAATACGACTGATTGAAACGTGCATAGTTCTAAACACGACTACTTCTGAGTTAGTTGTGGATATGACGTCATAGTGAATCGCCGGCGATCAATCATGTGTGAAGGTCTGACACGACTCAAATCAAAAACCGTAAAACTAACAGTTCTACAGAAACTTTCCGTAAAACTAACAGTTCTACGGAAACTTTCCGTAACTTATGAAGTTTCCATAAATTACGGAAATCAGTTTTACGGAAATGACGTTTCCGTAAAACTATCCACTTCCGTAAAACTAAATACCAGTACAGTAAGGGGATGAGCAAACTTGCCCATAGCCCTGCATTGTATTTGCTAGCGTTTTTTGTAAAAGTGTCTTTGAAAAGGTGAATATTTGTTTTGGGGTGCAATTTTCTATTGTGCAATTGGATTAGATCCGATTGGATTGGATTGAATTGAGCTGGATTGCATTGAATTCCAGTTCACTAAGGTTTGGAATCCAATTCAATCCAATTCAATCGAATCTAAAATGCAATCTAATCCAATTGAATTTTGCTTCCCGCTAAAATGTTCATTTTATCCTTTTTTCTGACATTCCGAGTCACTCATGTTGAGTACACTACAGTGCTATAGCAAGATTTGCCCATCCCCTAACATTATTTAAAAAGAACAGGCAATCCAGGACCATTTCGGTGGTCTTCGAGAATCCAATTGAGAATGATGAATGAGAATCATTGAGTGGCAAGCACAAACGCCATTCTCACTTGCGCCGACTGTCCACTCATCTACTACGGTATGTATACCAGTGCTAGAGTGCGCTCCACTGGTAATCACATCATAGTCACCCGATTCATTGTCTTACACTCAGAATTGTTGGAGTAGGGGATAACCAATTTCGTGAGAGATTGAAGGTTGACCACAGAGCAGGCAACCATGGAAACCAACAACGGCAACCTCCCACCACTGAACCCAGCAGTCAATGACGGGGCCAACAACACCCTCATGCACAACCACGATGAAAATGATAATGGCCAACCTGGAGGAGAGCATTCTATGAAGCCAGTACCGCGCCATGCGTGGTCGGTGCTGCATAATTTTCGATTTGGTATGTGACTAGGGAATGATGTGAGGGACCGGGTTTGGAATCTCAAATATTCTATTCGAGAAGAAGGACTGGCTCCACCTTCAGATTTTGAGTTGGTTCAAATAGTGTTGTCGGGGGGAAAACCGGGCGGACAACATTGAGAAGGTCCGGTGGTTGCATCGTTTTCGAGCAGAGCACCATATTGAGAAATCTATGGAAAGCGGGCTCTCGTGTGCAAAGGTTTCAATGAAGCTCTTTCCTGGGTTCTTTCCATCCTTCCACATGGTGACAATGACAGGCAGAGAAGAATTCACTTTGGCCATGGATGCTTCCATGCTCAATGCACGACGATTTTATGAAAGGAATGGCGGGAATGTACTCCTGAGGGCTCTCTACTTTTGTTTAAATGGCCTGAATCCAAATTTTCAAGCAATCGAAAATGGACCCCTCTTCCTTGTGGAATGCGAGAGATTCAACTGAACGAATTTCACGGTGGAGGCACAGAAACAACTTCAAACAGAGCTGTTCCAATATTACCCAATCAAAATTAACCAGGCCAGACACTACAATACAGGCCTCTTTGCCAATATGCTCTGGAGCATGGGCCGACCCTTTTTCCCAAAAAAGCAGAGGAACAAGTTCCAAATGGGGTGCAAGACTGGTGTAGGCAATTTGAACGATTTCTTCCTTAAACCTACCGTGGAGATTGCCAATCAAAGGTTCCTAGAAGCATTGGCAGTGGCACTGGAGCAACGATACTACTTTGCGTCGTTGTTTGAATTGCCACCTGACACCAGACCAACCCAACCAAATCCTCATTGAAGAGTCTGGTACAGCATGAAACGATTTCTCCTATCGGTGGTACCCCCAGCTAGCTACACTTCCACCACACAACTCCCATCTGGCACACATTGCTCTCTAAATCGACAGTCCTCGCCTAACCCAACCCGGTCTCTCATGTACGAAACCAGTTTGTACATAAAAACACAGGTTTAAAAATTAGGAAAATGGGAAAATCAACATTTGCAATACCCACCACCGCAGCCACTGCTTTGCCTAGCCTCGCCCCCCTCGCTCCTTAACGTATCTATTTAGTGTTTATTTATTATTATTTGCAATACCTTCTTATTTTAAAAGAGTTTCCGCGATGCATTTCATTCTAGCTCCCGAACCCAGCTATGGTACAGTATGCCTATCCGGGGGCTGACAGGGGACGAGCTTACAACCTGCTAGCCTGTACCTCTTCTGAGCTTGGGCTTCCTTTGGCTCTGATTCTATTGTTGTAGGTGTTCGTCACTTTCTTCATTAGCTTCATCATCCTCCAAATCTTCATTTCTGCCAACTAGAGGGAGAAGACCATTCTTCCGAGATGGTGGACGGCGACTGGTTGTAATCTTCCATGATCCTGCCACAGTAGTAGCGGTCAAAAGCCAGCAAACCAATGGCCAAAGCCATTGCTACTGTCAGAAGAATTTCTAGAATAGATGGTGGGGGTTGGTTGCCCAAGGGTATTGGTGGATTCATGTTGGGTTAATCTTGGTTCTTTGTTACACTATGTAAACGAGTGCGAGCTTCCTCGCAGAATTAACTTGCAGTGAACTTCATAAACTGGCTGGCTCAGATGGTGAATTGCGCAGCTTTCCGCCAGACTCGTACGTTTCGTATATGCAGAATACTTCAAATGGATGCAAATGTCTAGGATTGGTAATCATTTCCGCTGCCATACTTCCACGCTTCCATGCGGCGCCGCCATTGGAATTTGGTTCGGGGATCCTTGATTTGCTTCAGCATCAGCTCCATTATGGGTGACATGGAGGTGTCCAGAAGGCTGTACCATCCCATGTTGCTTAAATGTCCAAGAAAGTCCATCATTTTAGAAACGCCTACATGCTTCACCATCTCTCCCATCAGGGAAGGGTCAGCAAATATGCCCAACACAATGGACTTGCTCAAGGCATCGAAGCGCAAGACATCGTGCATCAGAGGCGTAATCGTGCTAGGTCCAAGGTCGTTCATCGCCTTTAGATAGACGGAGAGCACTCTGTTCGTGAAGTCCGGTCTGACGTTCTTGCCCATTTTCACAGACATGACATCTCGCATCAACCATCCGGCCGACAGATTTGGCTGATAGCAGTTGATATCACCCAGGTCATCCTTGTGCAGGCATCCCATCTCCACAGCTTCCGCCACCGCCCCGCTGATACGTCCAAGATTCCGGCTAAGCGAGCGAAAGCCTCCAAAGCTAATGGGACCTTGCGATCCAGACGCCTCGCCAACCGACAGAACGCGGTTGAAATGAGGCTTCATGGGCGAGTCTCGGTACGCTGGGAAATAGTCGTAGAGAACCCTCTCGATGTTAAGGTCCGTTTCGGGGTCGTTGATGGAACGCTGATAAGTTGGGAGCAACTTCCAATAGTCGTCCATCAGTTCCTCCAAGGCGGGTCTGCGTTTGTGAGCGTCCAAATATGTAAACATGTAGGTTGTTTTGGTGCTGCTCTTTTTCTGCGTGCCATCCTTTTCGTTGACTCCAGAGTTTCCAAATGTCAGCATGTCGAATAATGACTTGTCAGACGTGAAAGGCATAGTCAAGTTGGTGCCAACTGGAAAAGATTCCCAGAAGTACTGATGGCGGCCATGGTTTCCAAAGTCTTGAAGTTGATTGAACGTGTACATTGCATCTGCAAAACGATTTCTATCGGGGTTGTATCCTTCGGCGCAGGATCCGAATACCATGCAGATAGAGTCTGGTTTCACACCATACCGCTGTTGCCGAGCAACCGGTGATCCATATCCCATGCAGTCAAGGACCATCTTTGCCGTGATGGGCTCCACATCCTCATCTTTGTCGTAGCTACCCAGATCAATAGCACAACCAACTTGCGCAGACACTGCCACTCCGTTTAGTGGGCATCGCTCCCGGATCACGCCACCCATTTCATAAAACCGCTTGGCTACACGATCAATGAGAATCGCAGGCGATAGACCGAGATTCAAAACTCCCTTCAGGTAGCACTCAAAACCCGTTCCTCCGTTTTCGTAGAAGCCACCTCTCAATGGTGTCACCTCACGATTCTTGAAACCAGCTCTAGTACCATCAAATACTGTGGTGACAGCAGCATCGATATCTTCAGGTGTCAAGACTCCCAGACTGGTCAGTTCTTTTAGATCTCTCAAGCCAACATTCCATTCCTGTTCTTGGCCCTGGAGCGCACGAGGGGCGGCAACACAAACCTTGAGCCCTTTGAGCTGCAACGCCCTGGCATAAAAGATTCCCAGCGTGCCTCCAAGAACGACCACATCGAAGTCCATAATGGGCAGGCCGTTATCATCCAACGGTGGTCCTTCTTCATCCAAAGAGTGGCATTCGTCAGCACTCTCACAAATATCCCGAAGCTTGGCGCATCCTTTTGCATTTCCTCTGGCGCAGTCCTCACTGACGAATTGACGAGGAGGCACGGCACCATCTTGAATGTGCTGGTAAAGCTTCAAATCATACTTGAACTTTCTCGATTTCTTCATGTCTTCCCACCGTGCTTCCGAAATTTGAAATGCTGCCCAACGAGACAATGGCCTAGGTTGGTTGCTGCTGCGAGTAGAACTAACCAAGTGAGATGGCACTAATACAAGACTCGAGAGAAAGAGCAAACATACACAACACACTTCTTACTCTGTTTGCCCATGTTGTTGTTTGGCATCCAAAGCATCCATTATTCGCTTGGTAACTCCTGGTTTGACGGCAAAAGCAGGGTTGACAGCCTTCTCTGTTTCTGGTCGCTTGATTCCCAAGACATCCTTGGTCATGTCCGCCACAGCCTTGACGGGGTCCACCTTGATCCGACGGCCCTTCCCGAACTCATCCCAGGCTGTATTCATAAAGTTGTTGAGCTTTGGGTTTTTGGTGATCAAGTTGAAGGGATGGCTTGATTCTTCCGCGGGTGGTTGAGGCGTCACGATGGCCTCCTCTTTGACACTACTAGTAGCTTCTTCTTGCCAGTCGGTAGTGGCCGGAATCACTTCGGCCGTTGGTGGCGGGGCTGTCTCTACTGGTGGCATGACCGCTTCTTCCAGTCGAAGGTTGTATGGGTCTACCGAGGCAACCGGTTCCGGCGGCGATTCGAGCACAAGATCGGGTTGCTGGAGTTGCTGTTTGGCGGTTGGCAAGACACCACCAGCCGCCGAAGCAGCAACGGGGGATATTGGCTCTGGCTCTAGCGACAGTATGCTGGATCCTGCAACTTCTTCGTCTTGGGTATCTGTCGGGTCCTCCTTGCTGACAAACATCAGAGGAGGGACCCATGTATCACTGCTGGTGGTGTCTGTTTCTTCCACAGTAGCAGGAGATGGTGCATCTTGTTTTGCCGTCAAGAAACCTTGCCTCTCCGAGTTGGGAGAGAGCGCCTCCAAGAAACCAGCTGAAATCTGAGGTGCAGATTTCTGAGGTTCAGTTTCTGGTGGTGCCTGTGATGCTGTAGTAGTAGTATCGAATACAGGTTCCGGTGTCGTCGGGAACGGTTCGTATTGCCGAGGCCACTCTGGTTGTGGAACTTCTTCAGTTTTCTCAGGTGCAGTTTCTGGTGGTGTCTGTGATGCTAAAGTACTGGTAGTATCGGATTCTGGCGCCGTCGGAAACGGTTCGTATTGCTGAGGCCACTCTTCTGGTTGTTGTGGAACTTCTTGTGGAAACAGTGCATCTTCGGAATTGGTTCCTGGCGTTTGATAGGGAACCCACCCATAAGATGGCGGCTGATATTCTTCTTGAGTAGTAGTAGTAGTAGTTGCCGTATTCGTGGTACCGGTCCAGGAAGCTGTTGCCTCCAGATCCCGCATTTCTTGTTCAATATAGCCAGGGTCGTTGAATGCGTCTTCCAGGAATGTCGTTTCATCATGGTCAAAATTATTATTGGTAATATCAGTATTCCAGTAGTCGTGAGCGGCTTGTTGGTCATCCTGTTGCAACTCTCTCAACGCTGTTTCGTACGCACTCGTTGCCGATGATTCTTCTGCGCTAGGACTTGTAGTAGCCGTGGTGGTAAAAAATGTTGTTGGCTCTGGCTGTATTGGCCTGCCAGCAGCGGCAATTTCGGCCATGGCTTTCTCGTAGGCACTCATAGTGGAGTCATCCGAATCTCCCGACGCCATGGGGAGACGAATTCTTGTTTCTTGTCGCTGCGGAACGTCATGTTTCCTTGCCGTCGATCTCCATGGGAATGAAAGCCCTGGCGACCAAGCTGAGCACTCCCAACTCAGCTGTTCCGCCAAAAGGAGTCCCAAAACAAGTCTCATTGTGAAGGTAGGTATCTGCCCGGGAGAATGAATCCAATCAGTTACCAGATACTTTCCAAGAGTAATGGAACTTGTGCTATTTGCCACCGACGAGGATCTTTATGAAAGGAACGAGAAAGCAAATTTTAAAAAGAAGTTGCAGAGTTGCAGTTGCTCAACCTGGGGGTTGATGTCTCATTGATGATGTTTGGGTTGTTCTGTCCTCGATTGTGATTTGTTGCGCTGGAAGCAGCTGTTGTTGCTCCGTCCCCTTCACTCTGCGCTGGAAGCAGCTGTTGTAATGGATCCTTGGAGGGAGGTGGCTGAAATTCCAATTCGGCCAATCAGAACTGAGTGACGTTTGTGCACTGATTGCGTCTGCCTCATGACCCAACCACAGACAAGATTTGGCGATCATTCCAAACTCAATAAAGCCCAGCAGAGCTGTAAGAGACAAAAGGTACCGGTACCGTCGCGGTTCTTTCTACACGTACCGGTATGCCTGGCCTCCTGTACGGTAGGACACATGGCAGATCACAGGCACGAGGGGAATTGAGTGTTACCGTACCCATCCCTCGCTATGCATAGAGGATCGTTATACAACAACTACCTGGTACCGGTATGGTTACTAGCTGGGGATAAAAAGGGGCTGGTGTGGCAGCATTCTGCTCTAATCTTTAGCTTTTACTAAAATTGATTATGACTTCAACTTTTGTTCATCCCGTGCCATCACTCGCATAGGAGGCAGCGCCCTGAAGTCTGAATATGAAAAGCCTGCAGCTGCTATTGCCGTAGTTGATGATGCCAATGCGTTGGAATACCAGTAAACGCGAGCTCCCTTGTGAATACCAAGCTAAGATATCATCAGTTGCTGTTCCTCCTTGTCCCACACATACTGCAGGCAAGACCCAATGGTTCGCTATTCTCAAATGTACACGCATTGCATGCCCAACTGCCACTATTGATAGGCTTCATCCTCAATGCATTCCCTTGAGGCAGTTGTTCTGCTGTTGCCTTCCTCTTGCCCCCCACCAATGGTGATTTTGCTGTGTTTGATCGGGTTGTTGATTGTGTTTGTTGTTTGACAAGGAATGATCGAATTCCTGGTTGATCTTTGGCAGGAGTCGGTTTCTTTTTGGGTTTTTCATCATTGGAATCGAATCGCGTCGGCTTCGACTGCCGTGCTTCAGGTATACCTCCTGGGCAAGTTTCTGTGTTTCTTCTTGCTTTCGAATATTGTGAACTTTGGATTTGGCCACCTTGGCTGACTCCTTTGGATCCACAATTTTCAAAGGATAGCTTTGTACATCATCAGTGTCAGAGCTCTCATTATCACTACCAGTACTGTTTGGCTGGCCAAGCACCACAACCTTTACTTTGCATTGTTGTTTTGTCGTCTTGGGCATGTTCCAGGGTTCACGAATGTACTTCTTTGGCACATGCTGTAGATCCGGCAAATACCGTTTGACAAAGACACCTTCTGGATCCTGGTCCTTACCCTGCTTGACCACATTGTAGACTCGCATGGCATTGATCCCTGTCGTCCCTGCTTGCATTTGCAGTTGTGGGTAATGAATGCCAGGTTCATAGTCCGCAAAGACTCGAGCCGGGTGGGGAGCAATTCGTTTCCAATCCAACCAGAGATTGTAGGTGCCAAAACTGACCAACATGGCGCGCATTCGAAAGTTGATCCATCCCGTTTGTCTCAAACACCTCGTACCGGTACAGGCATCCACAAACGAGAATCCCGTGTTGCCAGTGGCCCACGCTTGATAATGGGCATCGTTCCAGTCACCCGGTTGACGCCGGAGTGTTTGATACGAAGTGTGCAAGTCACGCTTCTCCAACAGGGGATCAGTTTCCAGCTTCTGAATGAAATGAGAGCGCCAATGAAGGCGCGACTGAAAGGCTGCCAATGATGTTCGAAAGGATCCCGTGTCAGGAGATTGCTGCTTCAAGGCTTCCGAACGTGCCTTGGTGGCTTGATGAACATGTCACAAGGAGAGATGACCCCATGCCAAAAAGACCAACAATCGGCTACAGGAATTCCAGGCTGACAATGGCGACGATATCCCTGTCGAGTATCCTTCTCCTCGCTGATCTAGAAAAGATTGGAGTGTTCGTAACCCGACTCGACTCGTTCTCCTCCGCGCTGTCGGCGTGGTCGGTCGATGCGATGTTCCGCTGGGATTTCCTGTACTAGTAGTTGCTCCAACAGAGGATATCGAGTCACCCGAAAGAAGTCGTCGCTAGTGGGATCCTCCTCGTGGCATTCCAATGTGAGTTGTCGTATTTGGGATTTCATAATATTGTCTGTAATGTTGACGGTAGCCTTTGGTTGGTCGAGGAACTCCTTTAACTTTTTGGAAAAGTCGTCGCGATTCTGGACTCGCGAAAGGGAATCTGTTGTTCCTTGCACCATTTACGCACTTTTCTATCGCGCTGATACGATGCATAATGACCCGTCTCTTCGTGTGCCAAGAGCCGTCGTATGGTGTAGGTGGAGTGAATGTGGTCGAGCACCGGTACGGCATTGCCATGGCAAACAGTCAGATATTGAAACACCAATGTGGACGACTCCGTGGAATCTTCTGGAGTCGCCTTTTCGGTTGTATTGTCATCAAGGGCCGATAGCTGCTGGTCAAAGTCTACGAGTCCCTCATTGATCAATGCAATGCGAGATCCATGTACCGTTGGTTCGCAGAGCTGATTTGGCTCGTACAGATACAGAATGCAAATTCGAAACTTGCTGGGATTGGTGCAGACGAAATGGAGTGGACCATGGTCGTGCAGTCGAACGTCGCGCTTTAGCCATATCACGTCCATGCTCTTCCATAGTGTTGATGGTGGTTGAGCACACCCATTTGGTGTTTGCTCTAGTGGTAAGGCCCCAAGTAAGGTAGCGCAACAGCATAAAAGCACACCACAGCTTCTTCGTTCATTTGTCATTGGAAGCAGGACTGACTCACTCAGCTGAAGATTTTGGTACACTGTACAGGGTTGGCAGTACTGACGTCAGCGATGGATCTTTGGACGATCCAATCGCTCTGACACGGCCAACAATGCTGAGTGAGAAAGATCTCCCCTTTATCAATATCATCGATTGGGTTGCTGCTGATTACCACTTCCCTCGGGCTGACTGACACATTCTATTTTTTGTTGTTGGAAACAAGATGAAGGTCGTTAGTATCGTTTTGACTCTTTTGTTTGCCGAGGCAACCGCCTTTTCGGTGGTTGGCCCCGCTACCCAAGCCACTTCAACCGCTTTGAAAGCTGCCACCACGGACAATGCTGCGAGTGAAGGTGCCAATTATTTGGACCGACGCAGCCTTTTCCAAGCCGCTGCTGCTGCCACCATTGGAGTCTCCGTTTCGGGCTTTAACATTCTCCCTGCCAATGCCGCTGACTCGAGCAAGGTGGTGGTAGCTGGAGCCACTGGTCAGACTGGAAGGCGCATCCTGGAACGTCTTGCTGGCACGTCAGGACTGTCCGTGGTTGGAGGAGTGCGCAGTGTGGACAAGGCCACAGCAGCCTTGCAAAAGGATTCCACTGTCATTCGTGGAGCCATGGTTCAAAAGGTCGCATCGGTCGACACGTCGGCTGTGGAACTCAAGCACATGGATGTCGTCAAGGATTCGGTCGATGAATTGGCGTCGGCCATGGACGGAGCCGATTCCTTGGTGATTGCCACCGGATTCATTCCAGGAAATCCTTTGAAAATGAAGGATGCGGCTCATGCCGTGGACAACTTGGGAACTATTGCGTTGGTCGATGCGGCCAAGAAAGCGGGAGTAAAGAAGGTTGTCATGGTCTCCTCCATCCTTACCAATGGACGCAACTGGGGACAAGAAAGCTCTCCTGGATTCCAAATCACCAACGCCTTTGGAGGTGTCTTGGACGAGAAAATTATTGCCGAAAATTACCTCCGAAAGTCTGGTCTGGACTACACCATTGTTCGTCCCGGTGGACTAAAGGCCAAACCTCCTAGTGGCGGACTCATCATTTCCAAGGAAGATAGCTTGAATTCGGGAGAAATATCGAGAGATTTGGTGGCAGATGTGTGTGTAGCCGCTATCAGTGATCCCAAAGCCAGCAATAAGGTTCTAGAAATCATTGAAGCGGAAGAAGGTGGTCCCAAGGTAAGTCCAGGAAGTTGATTGTTTGTCACGCCCATCACAAAGGCAACCATTGAGGCAGCATGCCGCTTATATATATATTGCTTTTTCCTGCATCTCAAAGGTTTTCAACGGCCTTGGTAATGAATGCTCTAGCTCTAGTGGCATCTCTCTCTTTTC
>CAICTM010002819.1:0-11378 GCA_903772945.1 Seminavis robusta | reverse complement strand
GACGACAGTGGCCGCGGGGACTTGCCAGAAAGCCCTTCGCGATGAGTCGACATCATGCTCTCTAGTGCCAGTACCGCAAAAATGAGATGGCTGCAGAGCAGCGACCTTCACAATGCTGTGCGCCAGCAGCAGGGAGATCGGAAAGAAGAAGAGGGTTGCTACTAGGACCATGGCGACAAAAAGTTAGGGACATGTCCAGCGCTACTAGAGGGACGTGTGACAACAGGTACCGGTAGTCAACATGTATCTTTGCTCGTCGGGGCAGCCAAAACACTAAGCCAGCTAAGTAGGCTGCTGATGGGGTGGCTGGTCGCTCCGCAACCGAGGATGACGAAGCGTTTGTTTTAGCCAAGGTTTCCATGGTACCACCAGTAATTTTGCCTTCTGTCGACCCTCACCTACCGGTATCTGCTCCAGAAACTAGTACGGTTGTAGACCCAAAAGCTGGCACCCTCTCGCTAGCTATGCATTGAAGCTAACTCATTTGCAGGCTAACAAACTGCAGTGCTGTTCTGCTACTGGTAGGCGTTGGTCCAAGCTTACTTTGATTGCCATAAGCTAAGCATTGCTTATAAACTCTGGTACTGATGGAGACAACCGCATCATTTACAACTTAACTCTTAATGATCAATATCACTGGAACATTTGTCATCTTGAAAACCTTTCAAAGGAACAGAACTCCATCAGCTAAGCTTTGGAGGCATCAGCGATAGATTGAATAGAGGCATTGAGGGTGTTTTCATAATCATCATCGCTCATACCGTACTGGACTCCCTCCATAAGGGCACGGGAGAAGCTAGCAATCATGCCGGACTGTTTGGCAAGAATCTTGTTGGCCTCGTCTCGACAGTATCCACCAGACAAAGCAACAACCCGCACACAGTTGGGATGGTTCATGCATTCCTTGTAGTGGTTTTCAACAGTGGGCAAGCTGAGCTTGAGCATGACCTTTTGGTCTTCGCCGAGTTTATCCAACTGCTCGAGAATGCACGCCATGAGGATTTCTTCGCACTCCTTTTTCTTGGGACTATTAATGTCGACCTCTGGTTCGATAATGGGGAGCAGACCATGGCTGATGATCTGCTTACCCACTTCAAATTGTTGTTCCACAATGGCCTTGATTCCTGCTTCATTGTCCATCTTGATGACACTCCTCATTTTGGTACCAAAGATGCCTCCTTCTTTGGCTCGCTTGAGAAGATCATCGAGGCCCGGCATTGGCTTCATCAACTGGACGCCATTCTCCTCGTCGGCCAGTCCCTTGTCACACTTGAGAAAGGGCACCACGTTCTTGACCTCCCACAAGTACGCAGCTGTGGACTTGCCTTCAACTTGACGGTCCATGGTGTTTTCGAACAAGATTGCTCCCAGCACATAATCTCCATTGAAGCATTTGCTCGTCATGATACGGGAACGCATTTCATGCACTTTCTCGTACATGCTCTCTTCACCTGCAGTGTATTCGGAATCAGGCACCCCGTATGCTGCCAATGCTTTGGGGGTACTACCACCCGATTGATCCAAGGCGGCCAAGAAACCGTCCGCCTTGGACATACGTTCCATTTGCTCTTCGAAGGCTCCCATGTTGTTGGCTTCGACAGAGGAAAGGGCAAACAGTCTCAACAAAATGATTATTGTGAGAAAGGTGCGATCCAGAGTAAAGATTGCTGATGACCCCTTCATCCTACCCACTTCTCTCTGTTCCTTGGCCAGCATTCCGGTACCGTACTACTGCATGGGCCGCAGCCAGTGTTAATTTCGTCTTTGGATTCCTGAACTGCTGCCGTCGTCTTGTCCATCAGCCAATCAGATGCCTCAAAATTCAAATTACACATATTAAATTGCAATTATATTGGATATAAGATCAATTAAATACTACCACTTCAACGTATTAAATCATGACGTAAGCATATAAAATATTCAAATTGTTTTTGCGACAGACGAGATCCCCCCTGGCCATTGGAATCCATTCCAGGTTGTCAAGAATTGAAGTATGCAGAACTGAAAGGTCATCCACAGTACCGGACACGCTACCGTACTCTGAGTAAAGTACAATTGGAAGATCCATTGCTAGCTAGAGGTACCGGTAGCTTGCCTTGCGGGATACATTCGATTCCGCAACCTTCTTGTAGTCTAGATCTCTACTAGAAGGCCTTGTCGCCGGTCTTGGCGGTGTGGCACCGTCGTTTGCCCGTTCTCGGGTTTAGCAGAAAGTGATCGTTTCCCTGCTTGGCGGGTGAGCAACTGCCTCTGTGGAAGGAAGCTCATTAGGATACACACTCGGCTGAATCTGAAGGTGACTGGCCACTTATAGGAATTGAGAAATTGGGCCTGTCCCTGGGAAAGATCTTCATGCCATGGATCTTGCTTCCATGGCAGAGGTGGGCATCTAGTAGTATTTGCTCTTGCTGCCTCTGCTGAAGTTAGCCAGCTGGAAATCCTGAATGGGCAGGAGGCTAAAATGGCTGTGATCGGAGGGCCTATGAATTTACTCGGCCGGTATTTCAAATGATGGCCTCCCCTCACAGCGTTTGACAGCAGGCAACGCAACACAAGTAGAAACGAGCAGGAATACCGCTTGGAGCCCAAAGATGGTGGTCAGGGAAAACGCCACACAGAGACAACGAACTTTTTGAGATCAGCCATGGAAGCTAGTCTACATGTAGCAGCTGGAGACAATTTTCCTACGTGCCGGTTCGGTACTGATAACCGGTACCACCAGCCAATAGACCTTGGCTTGTCTGTGTACTACGATTGATGATGGTCAAGATACATGTAGTCGTCGCTTTCTATCTATGGGTAGCTAGCTAGCAGCTTATCGCAATTAACGTCGTAGGAATACAAGATAATGCTCATCAGTCCAGTTCACACACAATAGACAAGATATCTCTACAGAAAGCTCCCTTCACCCTTCGTTTTCTTGTTTTTCTCTTACAGGATTGATGACAATGAACCCAATCCAATGATCAATACCCAAAAAAGGCAGCCCAACTAGACCGAGACCAACATTAGGACTCGGTCGCTGCCAATCGTAGGGCACAGAGGAGACTGTGTCGTCGCTTCATACGAAGCCACTTGGGCTGCGACCGTTCCACTTCGTCCAAACTAGGAAGACCCGCTGTTGGCAAAGGAAGGGCACGTCGAGTTTGAGGAGTCGCAGGTGTCGGTGGTGCCATTTGGCGGATAAAGTTGGGATTGACCATGGTCACTCCACCGACGGGAGGCGACGTGTAGGGAGCACGTCGAGGAGCTGCCATGGCTCTGTCACGGTGTTCCAAATCAGGCGACGTCGGCAACATGGGAGCACTGGTGAGCAATGTGTTACAGTTCTTGGCCTTTTTGCGTCCTCCTTGCACAGTATGACTGTTTCGTGAAAAAGTGGTAGACGGCAACCGAGGAGTGTTCTTGATAGTAGCCAAGGTGGGGATCATCAGAGGACGGTTGCCATCGACTGGAGTAGAGTGTAGCTGAAGCATTGGTGACTTGCGCTTTTGACTCACTGACCGACGAGCATGTGGAGTGGAAATTGTGACCTTTGTCGTCTCGGGGGTGGTCAAGGACCATGGAATCGTGTTGCCATTGGATGGCATAACAGAATTTAACGCACGAAGCGAGGTTTCCTCGGTTGTTGCCTCCATACTACTATGGCTGGCGCTGGCATTGGAATCTTCAAGAGGAGGTCTCTCCATGTCGAGGAAACTAGTCGTCGAGTATTCCGCCAGGGGTGGCCGATGAGAGAAGGATTGAGCAGCCGAGCGGACATCCCCAATGGACATGCTAGTGACAAAATCCATTAATGTGGCAGAGGTCTCGCTAAGCTCTCGTCGTCGCTGCTTGGTGGCTCTTGGGGCTAGTAAAGGCAATGACAAGGCCATCGGAATGTCATTGTTGTCGACAAAAGCCGAAGGAAAACCCGGTGGACATTCCTTCTCGTGTCCCAAATCTAGACCGTTCAGATGCTCTGTCGTCTGGTCCACAGTGGGGGTGCCATGATTAAACGCTGTCGCACTTGATGGGAACGGTAGCGACGGTGGACTAGCGCGAGGAGTTGAGGCTGTCATGGTCAATGAAACTGAAGCTATGAATGATTTGATTCGATTCCAATTGAACTGTGCACAAGTAAGTTCAAGGCTTCTGGATATATTTTGAATCTATGGATGGTTCTGGTTGTGACGATCCAGATTGGGGCGAAGATGAATGCCAAATGCCAAAACAAGTTGCACCAAGTGCTGCTTCCTTCGTGCCTGGAAAATGCCACTGGCTAGAGGCGAACTTTGTCTCGTTTCAACGAGCATTGTTAGAGGCTGGCCTGGCGGGAAGTGGTGGGACAGCGTGCAAGCACAGTATCTTGCTCTTTGGATGGGCATTTATTAACTGCTGATTTAACCTCCAAACGGCGATGCCAACTCCGAAGTTTCAGGGAAGCCTGTGGGACAGGAACTCTAAGTAGGAAGGGCATCTGGCAAGGTCAAAAAATGCCGTTTGCCTTCTTTTCCACCCTTCCGCTTTCTTTCTGGTCCCTTTGCCGGAATCCCTTTCGAGACTCAACGCTCGGACGCGCGATTACGAGAATGCAGCTGGGAATGCTGGGTGTGTACCGGTACCGGAGGTGCTGGATGGTCGCTAAAGGCTTCTGGCAACCAGGCGGCAGCATTGGTGTAAGGTTCCGCATCGCGCTGTGCGGCATCCCTGCAAGTCTTCTACCTTCTACGAGCAGCATGACATAGTCTAGAGCTACCTGTAGCTAGCAGACGATAATAAGACCTGAATAAGACCCCTTGCCTTGGAGCTTGGAGACTCGGAGTGATGGAGTGAGGGTGTGAGGGTGCCTTGAACCTTGAACCAGCCATTCGAATATATGATGAACCAGCTGGAGTCACGGTTGTGCAATGGTTCCAACGTCCCAAGTTCCAACAGACAAGATACTACAGTACATGTACTAGTAGTATCATTGCCTGGTACTCAGTAAAGCCACCAGCTGCCACCGGTCCTTCGCCAGCACCTCTCTGGCTCCCAGCAGACTTCAAAGCTACGATCTGTACATCTTGCCTCCGCACTCCACTCCAAGGCGGCAAGACTAAGTTTTCGCTGCTCATCTAATTATACCTTATAGAACTTAATCTTTCCGGGGACTTTGTAATTCCTAAGTTAAGATAAGTTTTCGCTGCTCATCAGCGCCCAGACCACGCCATCAGCGGTTGCGGCGTCTGTTCCTCAAAGCAAGTACCAGCAGAGAATGGGAAGCCTTCATCTAAAAGCGACACAGCTGCCGGCCTGAGGAAGGAGGAAGACGTGACCCTCCAACCTCCGACGTTATTCAAAAATCCAACTTGTTGCCCTGTGATTACATGTCATGTGTGGTACAGGTATAGTCTACTGTAAGGAAACATAGGCTGTACTGTGGAAAAGCTCCCAATTGCAAGATGATAGCTAACATGCGGCTCTGGGTTTCCAAAGCGCTACCGTGCACTACCAGCTGCCAGGCTGGCTATGCATAGCCACGGAAGGGTAATAGGGTACTAGTACAAGGTGGGTACACCTCGGATATCCAAATGGGCAGCTAGCCCCCTGGTGGGTGGTGGAATTTCGTCTCCCGGAGACGATTTGCTTTTAGGGGTAAGGGTACCGATGGGGAGTGGAGGTTTGAATTATACCCCGCGTGCATTACTTAGAGGCCTCTGTAGAAGTCTACGTATTCGACTAGTATTGTATTGACGGGATACAGTCAACGCATGTACATGCACATGAAAGTCGCCTTGCGTTCTTCACATTTTTCGCATGAATGAGGGATCCGTTTCGCCGTTCTTCACATTTTTCGCATGAATGAGGGATCCGTTTCGGGGCGAAGCAGAGAAAGGGATGAGCGCGCGGAGCGCGCGAATACTGTTTCAATAAAGGGAGTTAGGTGTTGGTAATAAAAGATTTATGGAAACGGAGACGAGCCAGGAGGCATATGAATGAAGAAAATAGTAACTTTAACCCTAAACTAACGAGTTACAGTCGAGTCACTGTCTCCACTATGACGTGTTTCTTCTGCTGTAGGGTGATGGCGAAGCAAGATGGTGGTTCGGCGGTCTCCTCTTGTTGTTTGTGGTGGAAAGCAACGCTGGGCTTTAGGACCTACCGGGAGCTTTTCTTCAGTCTGACGCATACCTTCTCAACACAATATCAAGCTACACCATCCCTCGGTTCGCCGCTTGATTTGGTGATTTGGTTCCTTCCTAACGGTCCCAGCGGCGTACAAACCACAATCAGCTGACCACAATGGCATTGCGCTTCTGGGTTGCCTTGCACCTGTTGGTAGTACTGTCGGTACAACCACACGCAACTACAGCGTTGCTGCCGAATTCAGGGACGAAGAACAGATTCCAATTGTCGAGTAATGGATCCACAAGGATTCCATTAGCGCTGTGTGCTCAACCACGCAATAACAAGAATTCCCCGAACGGGTCTGATGGTAATGATGATGATGATGATGATGACGATGGGGACGACGAAGAGGAAGTGATGGCCAAAGAAAAGCTATTTCGTGAACTCATGGGTCTCTCCGAGGAAAAGTCCCAAAAGAAGACAGGGAAAAACAAGAACAAAAAAGGAGGTATCAAGAGGCCAGCACACGACAACCGTGATCAGTTACCATTTCTGGTACAAGTCATGACACCACCGGAAGAACCCTACGAACAACTTGCACAGCAACAACAAAGCAAAATCAAGAAGAAGAAAAAGAAAAAAGGAAACAAATTGGTACAGACAGACGTTGTGGGTGAAACACTTGGAGAGTTTCCTTTTGAAAAGAACACAGGTTCCGGCGACAGAATTATGATTGACGATGAGGTTTACGTGGTACAAAAGGCCAAGTGTCAGTACAGATATGCAGGAGGACAAAAGTTTGTCATGGTGCGCAAAATTCTGCAAGTGAAACCCATGGCTCGTTCCATGCAAGAAGACTACATTATGCGACAATGGAACGCTCCATCCGCGCCAGAGTCTGAATAGGATCGTCTGGCTCCAGTTGGTCCCAAACTGTCGTATAGGCTCCTCTTTTGTACACACCATGTAAAACTCCAAGCAGCAAGCTATCAGCTCTTGATTAATAGATCCCAGCCAATGGCACAGTACCGTACGTAGTCGTGTATCTAGCTCTGCTTCCCACAGTTCCCGACCCAGCTCTTCGCCGAGTGAAAGCCCAAGCCGTTCACCTACAGGAGCGCCCAGCGAAGCACAAAGTGCCGGCCCTTCCTCTTCTCCCAGTGCCAGCCCATCTGGACCGCCCAGTGCTGTCCCTAGTTCCGGCCCCAGATCTTCCCCCAGCGCCGCTCCTAGCCTGGGCCCATGGTGATCCACCTATCTCGATGGATGGACAGATCCGCATTCAACAGACAAGTAGATCCCTGTTCATCTCTTGAATGATGAGTACTCGTCAAGACGTCCACAACGGAACTCAGGTCGTCGTAATGGCGTATGAGAAAGTTCACCCATCGGCGCTTGGGGGCCTCCGCCGTGAGCCGGTTTCTTCCGTTGCGGTTCAGGCTTAAAACTCCATGTCGGCCGGAGTTTCCTCATCCCCACCGAGTATCAGCTGTTGAAATGTCACATTGACTCGGATCATTTCGAGAAAGGCCTTGGGATATCCATTCTTTAATATATTCTCGGAAACGATGCGAAGGAATCGGAAGGTTCTGTTGTGTTGTAGGGCCTTGGCCATGCCAGTCTTGTCCCAATCATTGTCCGTTTCGACAGCAGTGCTATCATCTGCCTGTTTGGCAAACAGCTGAAGCGATACATGACGCAACCTGTTGCTACGTTTTCCTAACAACTCTGCCAAAGCGGTACCGCCAGACTGCTCCATGTGGCAAGATTCGATCGAGAGCTCTCGGAGCGTTTGGTTGTCGTGCAGTGCCCGTGCCAAGCACACAATGTGGTGGTCTTTGATTTCGTCCATCCTTTCCAGTTTGAGTATTTTCAACGTTTCCAATCGACACAAATGGTCCAGCCACGAGTGCCTGGCTGGAACAACTGACTGGGGTGATATGTGTATCTGTGTATTGTTGACTGACACCTCTTGAATGTCGTGGCAGCGTGCAACGGCCTCCATGAGGGGCTCGAGAGATCCTCCAAGGTTGGACGAAGCACAACGATTTTTCAAGACGAATCGCCTTATTTTTGATTGATGCAGCAATTGGGTAGCCAACTGGTGCAAATCATCAGCAGAAGACCCTTCCAATGCGACGTCATGAATCCGAATCCAAATTCTTCATGTTGGCAAGACACACACTCGCAGTCCTTGACAAGACACTTTTGTCCCTGTGAACCGAAGATACCGCAAGGAAGGAAGTTCCTGGGATAGATGTTCCAATACCGCCACCATCTCACTGTCGCTCCTGTGCCGAATATATGTCCCGACCATCGTTGAGCCGCATGGCTGGAAGTTGGAAGTTCAAAGCTCATCGTATGGTCTGGTAGATTGAATCTTTGCCTTGGCATCGCGAGACATCCTCAAAAGACCAAACCATCGTAGCGTTGACCGAGTGTCGCGTCGAAGGGCTACATCCAGGTGGGTATCCGTTATGATACTATGCTAAACTACAACTTAAAAGTTGGCGGAAGCTAGTTCCGCGTTGTCCATTCTCGCAAAAGATCTTTCCTTTGGCCTTTGGCTGCTGTGGCAACTCAGTCATGTTTCTGGATGGATCTTTCAGGGGCTCGAGGCGAGGGCACTCCTGAGAAATCGTCGAAGCTTCCCCGAGCATTTAGTTAGAAAGTGAAAAATGTGAAGCCAAATTTTTTGGCCGTTTTGATTCTTGTTGGGTTGCCAATGCGGAAGAGGAAGAACTTGAAGAGAAGAGGAACATGAAGCAGAGTGAAAGTGTTTTCGCAGCTTCCTTATAATAGATATCCAGGAACCTCACAAACAAACAGAACGGAACTCAGACTTTGGTGGAATCATCGAATCAATCGGAAACCATGGCCCAATACGACGCACAATCCCAGTTCAGTTTGCAACTCATTGCCACCGTATCCACAAACGACGAAGAAGAGCCATCATCCGCTTGGAATACAATAGAAGAGAAACAACAAGATGACGACACACAGATTGATCCAGCATCGCTGTGTTGGAATCTAAAGGATACACTCTTCATTACAACCAAACAATGCGAACAAACGCACATGGAATACGCAAGAGCAGGATTTGAAATGAAGTCCTTTGAACGGTTCAAACGAATGGCTTCTGCATTGGTCGTCGAAAAGGAGGTGGAAATGGCCCGCAGCATGACCCTGGGAAATGAAGAGGATGTCATTATGGAAGATAGCATTGAATGCGTTCCCAAGACGTTCCTGCAAGACATCTTGTCCGAGACGTCGGGTCTGTCCGATGAAGAAAAGATGGACAACGATGCTCTTCGCGTCCTGTCTGTAGGGGAGTTGCTCAGTCTGTTGGAAGTGTGACCAGGCAGACAGTCATGTATCTTTGCTCAGCCTTATGAAAGTGTCAGGTATTCCATACAGTGTTGGGGGCGCTGGTACTGGCCCTCTTGGTGTATCGATTCGATTGTATCATTCAATTCACCCCCCGCGGCGCAGATCCCGTTATCACGGCGCGATGATACTGGTCATCTCACTACAACTCATATATTTTATACAACATCATAGAACTAGGTAGACTTCGCAGCAAATGAGAGTACTTATTAAAAATATCCAGGCTTTGTCTACACTCAACTCAACATCCCTTCATCCCTTTTCAAAGCTACAACCGCCGCAATCTGCCCGGAAGGAATGCCATCCAATTCCTGTTGAAAAGAACTTCAATGGAGGTGGTTAGTCTACGCCCTGGATCTGAATCCATAAGAGCAACTTGCATTTCATGAACCAACTACATGATACAACATCCCTGGTTTCCCAGTTCCTCTGTGCATGTGGCTCCACACCAGCATCTGTTCTGGCTGCTAACCCAGCTCAAGTGGCCACTCGATTGCTGTACCGGCACCTGGTACACCCCTGCCCACATCCAACTACATATAGCTACCGGTAGCTACAGTGTAGCAAGGTCTCCAAGCAACTGCTTTTCCTCGGGTGCTGGACTAGCTACCGTAGTGAAGCTGCAACCACCAATAATTATCGCATTATTATTGCTATTACCCTGCAGCCCAGGCAGCCCTATCTCAAGGCAGAGTCTCAAGGCAAAGATCGTGCAACCAAGGTACTGACCATGATTGCACTTCCAACGCAAAGGCAAAGCAACTTTCTCGCTTTGCTTCCTTATCTGTTCACATTCAGATGTTTGGCTCTTCCCTTGGAGGTTCCAGTGGTCTCTCGACAACACTTCTTGCTCGCTTCTTCTGCACCTTGGTTTCCTTCCATCACCCGTTCAACTACAGGCACTATCGAGCTTCCCCTGATATTTTTGCCCAACGGTGGCTGTCTTGCAGTCAAGATTTCCTTCAATGACAGGAATAATGAGCGACGCCTGCTTGTGTACTCGGCAATTGTTGACACGGGGTCCCCCTTCCTGACAGCTCCCTCTGCGACCGAAAGATACTCCCGTGACGCCTCTCGGAGGTATCCTCCCACTCAGGAGCAGTATGGAGAAGCTGTGGGTAGTATGCAATGGAGATCTGCTTCCAATGTGGAATTCCCAACCCAAGACTTTGAACATCCTCTACTCATGGACAAAACGATCTTCGGTATTCCCAATGCCAATGTTGTGGATGACACTGGAGGCATTTTCTGTGGGCTCATTCTGCAGGACGACAAGAGACCAACCGTGCTACATCAGTGGGGATATTCTTCCTTTATACTGGATTATTCCAACAAGATACTGACGCTGTCTCAACAAAATGTCATTGATCAACATGACGGTGAAGCTCTGCAACTCTTTGACTTTGCTCCCTACGGAGAGAACATTCATCACTATGGTGTTTTATGCCCTTCTTTTGCCTTGGTGATGTCATCAACGGCAAATCAGAAGGAAAGAGAAATGACAGTTTCTATTTTGCAACGCCCTGTGGTGGCGGTCATTGATAGTGGCTTGACTGGATGTGTCTTTTCAGACTCCTTGCAAAATGAGCTACTTTCCAGTGGCAAGCTGCAGTCCCTGGACGATGTATCAGGTCTTTCCGTCACTCTTCCCCAACAATCAGGGACGCCACTGACTCTCTCTAGCAATCAACAGTATTGGTTTTTGACGTCGTTCAAGCTCCCTTGGTTCCAGGATGATGACAGACATCCTCATGTGATTGCTCTGGGAGCTACGTTTCTCACTTTTCCAAGCGGGACCGAAACCAAGTGGAGCCCCGCCACTGGATCTGTCACTACAAAACACAGATTACTAACCAAACCAACAAAAGCATAAACTAACATCATCTCTGTATCAAGCTCAT